>OZ010799.1:304180642-304480642 GCA_963932465.1 Maratus speciosus
AAATGCAATCCATAATCTTCATCTTGAAAATGAGTATTCGATTTATAATAAAGGAAACAAATGTTTGCAAAGCACAGGAAAAGATCTAGCTTAAAACTGTAACACATGTTGTAAAATACTAGGGATGCACCGAATAGTGATTTTGGCCAAATACCGAATACGAAATATTTGACATACAGGCGAACCGAATACCGAATATTCGGCTAGTCGAATAGTAACGGTAAGGCCAAATACCGAATATTCGCCTTGTTGAACACCTTTATATTTCAAAGTTTATAGGCATTAAAATGTTAAATTTTAAATCGATTTTACATAATATTTAAAACAGAAACTTTTATTTTGATAAACAAGAGATTTTTTGAAGCAAACCTTATGCTGAAAAAATCTGCTTTGAGTTATTTAAGAAGAGGATAGTTATAAAATGTTTTTAATTAATAAAATTTTAAATTTCATGGCTTCTTCTGTGAATTAAAACAAATGAATAAAATTGTCTTAAATTCTAAAACAAACATTTTAAAATCAAAGAGAAGATAATGGAAGAAAAATTGTACAGGAACATATGTTATTTGTTTGTCAGGAAGGAACTAAAGTAAAAGTACATAAATAATACAATCTATTAAAATTTTATATGGTGGCAACTCAGTTCCATTCCCTTTGATTAAACAAGGACGTTTTTAAATGCATCCTAGATCGGTTTGGAGTGGGCGATCATTTTCAGAGATTATAATGATTGTTCTTAAGATCATAGCAATAAACAGATTATTTACTGGACAATGTTCAGGAACTTGCATTTGTAGATAATTAATTCCTTTGAAAATCCTCGTGATAGGTTTGATTTTTTTAAATAACACTTAACAAAAAGCAAATAAATAACGTAAAAACATTCTCTTTTATTTAAATATGATTATATTTCTAATTATTCTGAATATCTTTAGAAATTGATTGTTAAACGTAGAAGTTGTAAAAAAAATATATATATATATATTTTAGAAGTTTTCTTTAAGTATTTGATTAGGCTGAATATTTCGATATTTGGCATTCCGAATAGCGTGATATTCGGTCAAACCGAATATTTGGTAACACGGCCGAATAAGTCGTATACCGAATCGATACCAAATATTCGGTACATCCCTATAAAATACCTACAGATGGTTAAAAAAATAATACGAACACTTATGACACTATGGCTTACAAACTGCAACTCTTCCATAAATGTTCGAAGCATGAAGTTTCCTTTGGATAGTTTTTACTGAAATGGAATTCTGGAGATGACTATCTATCACTGACGTTATCTAGGACTGCCTGCGATTTCGAACCGCTATCTGGGTCAGCTCTCTTTTATCCCTCTCAGAAATCTTTCTTTTCCGTCCACTGTTGTACTTCGCAGACGACACTTTACCGCATTTCGTGTACGCTATCGTAACGACTGACACAGTACTCCTTGCTAGCCCCAAATATTTCACTGTTTCCGTCACGGAGCAACCAGCGCGCGGCATTACAACAATCATTCCTTTTTCGAACTCTGACAGGTCAGTCATTAGTGAGTTTTACAGAGCGTTTGGCAAGCGCATGCAACACCTATGACTGATGTTGAGTGACTGATACCTTACCTTTCATAACCACTATGTGGCAGATTTGTGTGCAAACTGACATGCGCGTTCTACTTCTTTGAAATGGACCATGCCTTTTTCATGGGTGTTCGTATTATTTTGTCACTCATCTGTATTTATAATTAAAGCATATGAATCATGAGGATATAGGAAATTTCTTTGCAATCAACCAATAAAAGAAACATGTGATATTCATGTAATTTATAGGACTACTTAAGAGTAGCAAGCCTATAACACACATTTATAGTACTGGGTGAGCCAAAAGTTCGTTAAAATTTTAAAAACTCATAAAAAGGAAGAAATTATGATAAAGGAGTGCGGTTTGCAATAAATGACTCACAAGGTAGTCGGATTATTTCTTTAGCAGCAAAAAAAAAATAATTAGTTAAAAAATCACATGTAGAGGACGCTGACAATCCGAAACGCAATGAACATCACAACAGCTGTGTCGTAGAATGTTCTGGAGATCATTTGGAAGATTTGTTATTGGAAAAATAAATTAATGGAGCGTATTGTTGCCCTGTTCATTGTGTTTCGGGTCGCCGGCGTCCTCTACATGCGATTTTTTTACTTTTTTTTTCTTCTAAAAAATTTACTACCTTGTGAGCCCTTTTTTGCACACTGCACTCCTATATCATAATTTCTTCCTTTTTATGAGTTTTTAAAGTTTTAACGAATTTTTGGCTCACCCTATTTAAGAGTTCAATAAATTTAAATAAAATTAAAATTGTAATTTTCAAATTCATTCATAATCATAAGGACAGCTTTATATTTTAACAAAAAATTAAGTAATTCGCAATATTAGTGACTTCTTCACCCGCCATTCTTCACAAGATATTTTGTCATTCTTTCGGGAATTCTTTAAATGGTTTTTAACAAGTTTTGGGTTAAGATTGCTCCATTCTTTCAGAACGCACACTGTAAGTTCTGCTAATGTAGAAAAATGTCTCCCATTTGCATAACCATTTCTGCCTTCTCTGAAATTTCCTAATTATTCTCAATTATATGTAACTAGTGTAGCATCAGTAAAGGTATACTATTAATTTTCATCCCCCTCCCCACCCACCTTTTTTTCTCTGTGTATTATATTTCAAAGAAAGGATTCGAAAAGTATTATAGCGAAAGGTTGAATTGTTTCAAACAAACAACCTATTTCTGGAAACGTTTTCTATAGTGTGAAGGGGTTACCTCCCGGAAAAAAACGCAGAAAAACCAGGAAATGCACAGGAACGGTTTGTTAGGAACTGTCAATGACATCATGAGCTTTAGAGACAATATAAAACTGAAATATTTTAGTACGATTTTGTCAATATGACATCATATTCACTGGCCTTTAAATCTAATTCAGCAAATTAAAATTCAGAGCAGGAGATCTTTTTAAGCACAGTTCGATGTTTTGGCAGATGTAAGAATAGCAATGGCTTTTAGTTCGGTTTACGGCCACTTGATGTATTCTGAAAATCAGATTTTCGATCAAAAGTTTATTTTAGACACACCAGAAAACGTATTGTTAACTTGCCAAGTGTCTGAGGGATATCGTATTTTTCGCATCGAACGAACTTTAGATAGTGTTTGTTGGTTTATATCGAACTATCTGGGTATCAGGTATTGTTTTTCCATGAGTTTTTCGAAATAAATGTAAGACGTTCTGTACAATATTTTGCGCAATAAGTTTTAAATAAATTGTGTTCCAAAGTAATATTTTTCAGTTAATTGCTTTACATTTCAAAAATTGGTAAATTTCATAATGTTAAAATGATTTGTGCTTATTGGTAGCACCAACTAAATGCATTTTTAATTGTGATTTTAATGAAGTTTTCAATTACGGTTTTTTTACCTTTAAGTTTTTGGAAATTTTCATAAGTTAAAAGGATTTATGATAGTACTCATTATGGCTAGAGTTGCTGCAAAATGTGTTGAGCAAGCGAAGCGAGATGGGTACACGTGGCGGTCCCAGTGTGAATTGTGTCGCAATTCACTTGGGTTGGCGAGCGTTAGTGAGCAGGGGTGTGAAGCAACAAGCTATGATTATGTAAACAATCAGCAAAATGTGTAGCAATATTGGACGCTCTCGTAAACAGTCGAAGATCAAATTTTGTGAGAAGGCAGATTTCAATTCATCAAATAATATTTAAAATTCTGAAATATATGGGGCATTCTCACAATCTTTTGACTTTTATGTCCCTGAATAACAGTTTTTATTTTAATACATTTTTTTGTGTTTTTTATTTTTTTTTATTTTTATTTTATTTTATTTTATTTGGTATTTCATATACTGGAGAACATCCCATTGCATGATTGTATAACAATATTAACGAGATAAATAAGTTTTGGACGATGTTGGGGGTCCAAATACCAGGAAAACTCCTATACCGCCCCGTGTCCCTGATGCTGATTTTTAAGTTTGGAGCTGTCTGTATAAAATTGTTTCAATAAAAGTAATTCGATGTAATTTTTTCCGAAATTGAGAATATTTTTTTTATATACATATGTAGCAAAAAATTAACCTGCACACATTTTTACGGTTGATATTATTTTTTGAACTCTGTCCTTGGGTTTTTCATCCTTAGTAAACTAATCTCTTGCTAAACTTATACAGATAATCACTTCAGATGCAGCGCACAGAATTTTTTTCAAGGTTTTTTTCATGCAGAAGTATGCTAAAGAAAGAATGTCTAAAGTTCTTTGACAGGAAATTTACTGCAGAATTTAAATCAGCATTTAAATATAAATTTCATAATCGTGGCTTTATTGGTAGTCTTGCCGTCACCAAGGTTTATTCCTGCACTTTTCGAGGTATATTAAAAAAAAATAATAATTTAATCCAATGTAAACAACTGTTTCTAAAAATCAATTAACATTGGAGCTATCAATTAGTCTTACCATGATTTGCTTAAAAATAAGTGGTAATTTTCCTAACCGTTCCCTCCTTACCGCCCCTTTCTTTCCCATGTCGTCCCTTTTTTCCTATACCATCCCCCCTTTTTTTTTACCTTACTTCTTTAGCACCCCTTTAAGACAATGTTATACAAAAATTCGGTATTAAAAGTACTACATTGTTATTATTTCTCATTTGAATGTCCTGTGGGTACTATGCAAATTCATTATAAGTAAAAATTTAGATGAAAATAAAAAGTTATAGTGGTAAAATGGTAAGGAAAATTAAACTCCCAAGTTTAACTTAAACCTCAGTTAAATAAAAAAGATTTTCCCTGCTGACCATTTTTTCTTTATTTTGAATCATTAAGGAATTCGTCTATCAGATTAAAATGTTAATTTAGTAAGTTTAATTTCACCAAATTTTTATTCTCGAAAGTCAAAAGATTATGAGAATGCCCCACATTTATTTGTATTATTGACACAACTCATGTTTTTTTTTTCCTTTTACAGGAACGCTTGACATCGGAATAGACAGAATGAGGAAATTCCATTTGAAAATATGATTTAGCTAAAACAGAACTTCACTACCATTTCATCTTGATCATGCTAAATTATGAGTTGGAACTGAACATTTTTCATCCATTTTGTATATACAATAAGAAGATGATCTGATTTCTTTCAAAACGAAAAAAATGTGTACATAAATGATTAAATAAAAATGAAAATTTATCTGAATTGCTTCTAGGTAATGAGTCGATTTTTCTAAATTATTAAGGAGGCACAGGACCTTTAAACTTTCAAAAAATCAGTTTTCGGTTTTTGCTGAATTCTGAATGTTTTAAAATTACTGAACAATATGCAAAAACCTCTATTCAAAAATCTGCATTATTTCTTGAGTTTTAATGATATATAGACGGTGAATATGCATGAATAGCTCTAGATATTGAACATTTAAAAAGCATTTTATCTAATTAGTAAATTTGGACTTTGCGCTTACTGTTACATATGAATGAATAGCTCTAGATATTGAACATTTAAAAAGCGTTTTATCTAATTAGTAAATTTGGACTTTGCGCTTACTGTTACATTTAAACTAGGTAAGCTTCAGATTAAAAAAATTAACCAGTATGTGTTTCTATATAGTCTACACTCTAAAACCAAAAAGAAAAATACATAATTTGGTTATTTATTTTTTTGCTCTTGAAAAACGTGAACAAAATTTTAAAATTTGAAATTGTTTTGTTATTTTGGGCTAAAATTAAATTTCAAACAAAATTTTTGCGTATATTTTGGTTTTAAGTTATTAGCATGTGTGTTATGATTCTATTTTGTTTAAAAATTGTTTTCTATATGCATAATTTAGAGTTGTTATCATTCTTGCAGCCTTTAAACACGCATTAGTAAGATAAATTTGAAATGTAAAATATAATTATTAATTTTGAACATACAACATTTTTTTCCCTGGATAATGTAGTTAAGGATATATACTTTAGAGAGAAAGGGGAGAAATATCTTAATTTTATAGTGTTTGTGTTTTGGTACTTTGAAAAAGGCGATGTTTTTTATTTTTTTGACGCATTCAAAGGTCCCGGTGTCCCCTTAAAGAGTCTACAAGGTATAGTAAATTGAAATAGATATTTCTGAAAGAACTAACTCAAAATCCTTAAAATTGGGGACAAGGGTAATAAGGAGATTATCTGGACACCATCTAGTGCAGAAAAAAAAAACTAGTTTTAAATATGCAGGTTGTGTAACATTTTATTTAAAATATCATAACATTAACTACACGATTGTTTCTTCTAATTATGACAAAACAGAGTCAATATGAAGACCACAATTGTCTATTACACTCCAAAAATGAAATTTAACATTTTCAGTGGTTGAAAGCAGATGTCTATGCGATAATATATTACCATTATAATACGCATATAATATAATTTACCACTGTTTATAAAATTAGTACCTATTTATTTATGTTTGAAGGAAAAATCTCATCATAAAATAAAAAGTATTAAATACGAATAACTAAAATGAATTTTTGCCATATTATGAAAAAAAACACTAGTAATTAGATACATAAAATCAATAATTGATTAGCCATTTGAAGGACTTCTTAATTGGGACCGCAATTCTATTTTCCTGGCTCAATATTGCTCAATTTTAATTATAAAATTCAAGCGCCAATGTGGCAATTAGGAATTAAAATTAAGTGATGCCATAACGGCATCACCGCCTCTCAAGGGGTCAAGAAATTTGGTTTGATACTACTCAATATGCTTTTTTAATTTCATTAAGTAATTTTAATAAGGTATTCTATCATTTTCTTTATTGTGAGCAAAAAGCAATGGAGAAATTTACTTCCCGTAGTAAGACAAACACAAAAAAATTATTTATAACTATTGGGGTAACTGGATCCAGCATGGCCCAGTTACCTCAGATACATGTCCCAGTTACCCCATTCTTGAAACATTTATGGGGTAACTAGGACACCGGGCTTACATTTAAAACATGAAGTAAATATATATAGATACCTAATAATATTAATGTAGTTATATGTCTAATCTTTAAAAAAAAAAAGCTTGTTTAATAAAAGTACTTACATTATTTTATTAAAAATCCGAGGAAGTTCAACCATATTGACGTTGTTTTTTAAAAAAGAAACATAAATTTTTGACAACCTATCGCAGCAAAGTGAGAGTTATGATTGAGTTGATACACGTTGTTTTAGGAAGTAGAGATAATGGGGCATTGCTCACAAAAACTAAAACTTAAAAAACACCAACAGTTTTTTGCAAAATAGTCTATGGCCCAGTTACCTCGTGGTTCCAGTTACCCCAACAAACCTTATCCATTATCATAATGCCATATATGCTGTATAATTTTTACGACAAATCTTGGTCGCTTATAGATTCTTCCTCTACGTCCGCTATAAGCAAATCTACTTGTGTGTGTGCATCTTTAATTTTGTTATATTGTTATTTAGCTATGCCTATTGGAGTACTTTAAAACATTGTGTCTCATTTGTTGCATAGAATCTCGTCATGGCAAACGTTAAAATAAAATGGGTTTTATTTAACTAAGGTGATTTTTCTGAGAAAGATTTAACTTCAACATTTAAAATTATTATTTTCAGTACGCAAAAAATAATTATTTAGTAGATTGTTTACAAAAAAGATTTTTGTAGAGTAGAAATAATGTCTTTTTTCAGAATATGAATGCAATTTTCCAGTATGTGTCGTCTACATGCTAAATAATACATACATTTACATAATGTACCACCTTTATTTTTCAAATTGTAAATCAGTTTTTATAAGAGTTCATGGGAAAAACTGCAATTAAAAAGGTATAATTCATAAACATTTTCTAAAGTTCACATTTTTTTAAACGAGCCAGTGTTACCGATTTATCCATGAATTTAGAAAAGTAAAATTCGCCAGATCATTCAAGGTTATTACTAGAAAAAATGTACACAAGTATTTGAATATAAAATAATCATTTATGAATTAAAACATTTATTTATAAAATAAATAATGCTATTACTTAAAAGAAAGTTTCCAACAAATGTTCTAGTTACCTTTTTTAGACATTTTTATATTTTGTTAAATGACTTCAATAGGCGATACCTTTAGACTAAATTTCAACACATCTCAAAAAACATTTATTGGTATGATTTGTAAACCTACATACACCTGTTTTAACTAGTGTCTTTCTCCTTATGCGAATATCGATGAAGCTCACAAATTATTTATATGAATCTCTTTATTCTAAAAAAAAAAGTAACTACCGCTATCACCGCCGCCGCCGGTTTTGAATTTTTTGTGACCGGAGGTCTTTCTTCGTTAATATTAAGAAAAATAATGCATACAAAAATATGAAAATCGGTAGTATTATACAGAAATGATTGATAAACTCGCTGATGCAGACAGTTTTTAAATCGAAATATTATTTAAAGAGATATTTAATGCCAAAGTTGGACAAAATCTTTCCATTAAAAAAGTTTTATAGGAGCAAAAACTGTACATAGGAATTTAATCATTTTTAGATCATTTTATGCGTCAAAATTTCCCGGTGTGCAGATTGCATTTAGTTTTTTAATTTGACACATTTGTTGAGGTTTTATTTCTATTTTAAATTAAAATTTTCAGCATTACGAGGGATATTTTTACATTATTTTAGAAAACTAGGGGGCTCGGCCCCCTACGAGCTACGCTCGCCAACCCCCGTTCAGACACCGCAGGCTCTAAATGCACGCTAATTTGATCGGCTTTAAAAAGATTTCGAAAGATTGAATTATAATTTAAAAAACAGTGGCGATCTCCCTATAAACGAATTTCTATTCATTTCTCTTTGTTTGGGGAATTTTAACGCCAAATCCGCTGCGGTACTACTTGATTATCCCGTCGACCCATTTCGCCAAATTATATAAATCGCCAAACCACTCGCCAAATTAAACAAATTGGCATATTTTTTTTTTTTTTTAAATAACGAAAGAACAAATAAATTCGTACAACATTAATAAAAATACAAATAAAACGTCGAAATAAAAATAACTGGTTGACGTAGACACGTGTAACAACATTTCAAAATAAGCTAATATAAAAGGAATTAAGTAAACAGAGTCTTTGTCTCCTGGTATTTTTTAACAAAGCAAAAAGAAAGTTCTTTTAAATGAGACATTTTAAATTAATCGTTTTTAATCTGATGTAATTTTGACCAAGCTATTCTTTCTCTTTTAAATAATCACGTGAAAGTACTTTTGTTAGCAATGAAATATTATTTGCGCTTTCCTAACAAAAATAGTTGAAAATATCCTATCAAAATATTAAATAAATGTCCAGCGCAATTTCTAAATTTAAATTTTTTTGCAATATTATTTTGTGTTCATTTTATGTAATAACTATAATGTGACGTAAATATGACGTAATTTCTCCTAAGACTTCTCCTGCTAATGAATTTATTATTTTACGATATCCTTTCTCTTTTAAAATTCACGTGTATACTTTTTATGACGTAATTTTTAATAAGTTCCTGCTTTTTATACGTAATTATTTAATTCTAATTTGAAAGTTTTTTTCCTCTTTATAATAATCACGTGTAAATAAATTTTTAATGTGAAGCAAACATTATTGCTTGCGCTTTTTATACAGTTGGCAACAGTTTAAATTAGTACAATTTTCTAAAATCTGTAAAAAATATCTCTAGAAATGCTGAAAATTTGAATTTAAAATAGAAATAAAACCTGAAAAAATGAGTCAAAATAAAAAAATTAATGCAATCTGCACTCCGGGAAATTCTAACGCATAAAATGATCTAAAAATGATTACACTGCCATGTATAGTTTTTGCTGCTATAAAACTTTTTTAGTGGAACGATTTTGTCCAACTTTAGCATTAAATATCTCTTAAAATAATGCTTCGATTTGAAAACTGTCTACATCAGCGTGTTTATCAAACATTTCTGTATAAAACCACCGATTTTCATATTTTTGTATGCACTGTTTTTCTTAATATTAACGAAGAAAGACCTCCGGTCACAAAAAATTCAAAACCGGCGGCGGCGGTGACAGCGGTAGTTACTTTTTTTTTAGAATAGAGAGATGGTATTAATTTATGCTGTTGCCATATGTATAAACAGCGCAAACAATAATGTTTGCTTCAAATTAAAAATTTATTTATACGTGACGATTATAAACAGAAAAAATCATTTGGAATTAGAATTAAATAATTATGTACGAAAAGCAGGAACTTATTAAAAATTACGTCATAAAAAGTATACACGTGAATTTTAAGAGAGAAAGGAAATTGTAAAATAATAAATTCATTAACATGCGTTAGAAGTCTTAAATAGGAGAAATTACGTCATATTTACGTCACAGTACAGTTATTACATAAAATGAACACAAAATATTGCAAAACAGTTTCAATTTAGAAAATGCTCTAGACATTTATTTGATATTTTGAGAGGATATTTTCAACTATTTTTGTTAGGAAAGCACAAATAATATTTCATTTCTAAGAAAAGCATTTACACGTGAATATTTAAAAGAGAAAGAATAGCTTGGTCAAAATTACGTCAGATTAAAAACGATTAATTTAAAATGTCTCATTTAAAAGAACTTTCTTTTCACTTTGTTAAAAAATAACAGGAGACGAAGACTGTTTACTTGATTCCTTTTATATTAGCTTATTTTGAAATGGTGTTACACGTGTCTACGTCATCAAGTTATTTTTATTTCAACGTTTTATTTGTAGTTTTATTAATGTTGTACTAATTTATTTGTTCTTTCGTTATTTAAAATAAAAATTATGTCAATTTGTATAATTTGGCGAGTGGTTTGGCGATTTATATAATTTGGCGAAATTGGTCGACGGGATAATCAAGTAGTACCGCAGCGGATTCGGCGTTAAAATTCCCCAATCAAAGAGAAATGAATAGAAATCCGTTTATAGGGAGATCACCACTGTTTTTTAAATTATAATTCAATCTTTCGAAATCTTTTTAAAGCCGATCAAATTAGTGTGCATTTAGAGTCTGCGGTGTCTGGACGGGGGTTGGCGAGCGTATCTCGTAGGGGGCCGAGCCCCCTAGTGTATTAAAAATGTTCATAATTTGAAACATTTCCTTTGCTCGAAAAAACATTTACATAATTTCTGAATCAATTTTTGTATTCCATTATAATGGGAAAAATATTAGTATGATTTTTTGTGAAAATATTAATTAAAGTACGCCATATTGCTTTACACTAGCAGTCTCATATTTTTATTAATTTTAACTCTATGAAGTATTTTTTAGGAATAATAAATTATATACTTTTCTGGTGTTATATGATCCAAGAAACCGATATTTGAAATTTAATCTGAAATATAATATTAAAAATGAACTAATTTGAATGTTTAAAAATTAAAGTTGGTACAACTTTCAGTACATAAATCACCTCTAGTTCATATTTTCATTTTCCAAAAGAAGGCATAATCTGAGGTCAATGATCCTTTTTTGATGTTTTGTAAAATATATGCAAATAATACGGCGTAAACTTCTTTCTTTATTAGCCCCCGAAATGCTATTTCTTTCGGGCTGCATGTAAAATATCATCTCTAAAATATAACGTTGCGTTACATAATCCAGCCGTAAAACGAAGCAGATGAATCATTGTACGGTTATATACGGATGATCTCTACTTCAATTTTTTTAAACTTCTAAACATCGCACATTTTCATTTTTTATACCGTCATGTAGAGAAACAAAGCACTTTTAGATACAATTTGTTTGAAAAAGTATATCTTAATTTATTTTTGAGATATTGTTTTTTTTTTTTGTAGCTTTTAACATCATTTTTTAATCTTGGCCTCTTAAGCACTCCATTTCTGTAGAAAGTAAAAGGAAAATAGTTGGAAAATAATAGATTTTATAGAGTCATTCCATCTCAAATTCAACCAGACCTTGTAACCCGACCGACAGGGATTTGGATGAAACTCGGTGTATATACTAATTCTATCATGATATGAATACATCAGAAATTTTTCCGTCCTAGACCTCATAGTTTGTGAGATATGGGGGGTCCAATTTTTGGATTTTTCTCAAATCGCACATTTCTGAGTCTGTATTTTTAGACTGCAGTTCCATTTTCAAAAAATTGTTTCTCTGGATCTAAAATGCGAATCATCTTAAAAATATAAGCGTAAGTACATCAAAAGATGCAGATTTTAATAAAAAAATATTTAAAAAATTAATTTTATATATTTAAGGCCAAAAAATGAAACCAAAGTTGAAAATTATGGTTATTTTTCAAAATTTTTGTGACTTTACGAAAAAGGATCTAGGCAAAAAGGCAAATGAAATTTCCAATTTCTTTTTGTTTTAAATAAAAGTTTACACTTTGGGTTTCTATTTATGGAATAAAAATGATGTCTTTCGCATGGCTTATGTAAAATTTTTGACTTATTTTGGGATGCTGTACCTATGAAGAGATCAATATCTTTAACTTTGCTTATGGTACCTAAATAATTGCTGCACATTTTAAATTTAAATTTATTAATCATTTTAATTTATTTTCTAAAATGAACCCATAAAATCAGACTGATTTATTTATTTTTATAACAGTACAAAATTCGTATAGTATTGGTACATATCACACATTATCTGAAATTGTGTTGTTCTCAATCTTATCACACGTGTTTGTCACATAAATGTATATCTATCATTGGATTCAGTGGTATAGTATTTCTATAAATACTTTCACAAAGGTTGTATGTAAAGAATATGTACAATATTTAATGGAGGGGGTGTGGATATTGAAATCATAGATTTTTTTCACATTTTACTCAGAAAAAACAAAGCAAAAACTTGACTTTGTTAATAAAAAAAGAAGCACTTATATTAAATAAATTCAACACGTCATAGGAACCACAGTAATTATTTAGGTACCACAGTTCAAATTAGTCATATTAGAGATAGTTTTTTTCTTGAACGGTGCAATTTCCCAAAACAGGGCAAAATTTTTACGTAAGCTAGGAGAAAGACTTCATTTTTATTAAAATTGAAATATCATTAATTAAATCTAATACATTAAATAAAATTTCTTATAAATATTTTAAATATTTAGATTGTTATAATTTTTCTTATGTAACAAATAAAGAATTTGTTAAATTATATGCACATTTTTAAAGCTAAAAAATCAGAATAAACATTATATTTAAAAGATTGAAATTCAAAAATATAACTGAGCTAAATATAAATATAGAAACAAATGTACTTTTGCAGTATCACTTAGACTTATTTTGCAGCATTCTTTCTTTGTGCAGTTTAAAATTTATATTTATTATGAAAACAACATTGAGAACCTTCTAATATATGTTTTAATTTTTTTATCTTACTGAACTCCAAACATAATAACATAACAAAACATCGGTATATTAGAAGATCTTCGTGATTTAGTATCTAAAACACTAAATCGGTGGCTATCTCCCCTCCTTCCCCCCACGCCCCAGAACAAAAAAATTAAAAATCTTAAGGGGAAATTCTTTTAATTTTGGTAAAAGTTTATGAAAATTCGCAATTTTTATATTGCCAGAGCCCCCCTCACAAAAGAAAAAGACTTTCTTTACATCAGGAAAAATCTCTTTTACAAATAATATCACTTCCTTCTGTGTTAAACACACAAGAGTGACATCATGTTGCATATCATAAGATAAAATGTGTATATTGCTTACTGATAATCTAATACTGAGAGATTGAGTGTACATAACAGTTGTATCAAGAGTGCAGCTTCTTTGATCCAATGGTAACTTTAAGGATCACCTTGAATAAGAAAAGCAAAACTTTTGCTGAAATCCTACAAAACGATAGCTTTCTAAGGGCCAAAGTTTGCTTTAGTTTCTTTTAGGAAATTAGATTTAGCTTTCGTTATAAAAGAGTGGAATAACATTTTCCAAATATTTTACTTAGCTTGTTACAAATTCATTTAAAGTAACAGTGCTGCTAATACTGGATTGAATACCTAGAGTTATAATCCTAGAGTTATAAGTTTTTTGGAAATTCCTGTTTAAAAAGAGAAAATACAACTCATGTAGATACACATAATATTAATCGCTTTTGTGCATAGTACATTCTTAGCGATGCTATCTACATTTTTTTCCATTTCATGATTCTTCAATATTCATTACAATTTTAAAACTTTTCATTTAGTTCAATTGTTTCTGGACCTGTGGCTGTGGCTTTAACTTTTCTTATTTCTGTCTTACACAAGATTCTCTTTTCTCTCAGAAGTTGTCATGACGGTCTTGCAACATAATTAGTTACTTCAAATTCATCTATTATTTTCTTTTGCAGAACAAGGAAAAATAGATCACCCTTCTATTATGAGAAACAGCAGACTAATAATTTGATTAACAAATTCGAAAACACCTGCCTTTACTAAAAATTTTTATCCTGCCTTTGTCAGAATTTGTTTATACAAGGCAGGTATAGAAATATGTTTCATCCTGTAGAAATGAACTATGCTTTGTTAAATACAAGGTATTTAAACTATAAAAAACATATTTAAAATAATTAAAATTATCCAAGATAATAAGATAGAAAATTAAAAAAAAAAATTTAAATATAAATAAAGTATTTTAATTCAAACATACATACACACAAAGAAAAAACATATTGAAAATGTGATGGGTAAAAAGTCATTATTGTATTTTCTTATTCTATACCAACAAAAGATTTTTTGTTTACAGTTATATTGCAAAAACAAAATTAAGGGATTGTTTAAATTTTAAAAAAATGCTTATAATAAAAGAAAATATATGAATGAATAAATAAAGGAAACATAAGGATTAAGCACAAAATTTAATGGAGGGAGGATAGACTGCAGTCATAGACATTTCCCCCCCTTTTACTCAGAAGATAAAAAACAAAGCAAAAACTTTACTTTGCAAAAGAAAGGAAGAAAGGAACATTGAATAATATAGTCAACAAGTCATAGGAACCACAGTGGTTATTTAGGCACCACAGCTAAAATTAGGCAGAATTTTTTTTTTCTTGATTGGTGCAGTTTCCCAAAACAGGGCAAAATTTTGCATAAGTCATGAGAAAGACATCATTTTTATTTAATAACTAGAAAGCCCAAAGTGTAAAATTTTATTTTAAACAAAAAGAAATTGGAAATTTCATTTGCATTTTTGTGTAGAGCCTTTTTCGTAAAGTCACAAAAATTTGGAAAAATAACCGTAACTTTCAACTTTCGTTTCATTTTTTGGCCTTAAATATTTAAAATTAATTTTTTAAATATTTTTTTATTAAAACCTGCATCTTTTGATGTACTTACTCTTATATTTTTAAGATGATTCGCATTTTAGATCCAGAGAAACAATTTTTTGAAAACGGAACTGCAGTCTAAAAATACAGACTCAGAAATGTGCGATTTGAGAAAAATCCAAAATTTGGACCCCCATATCTCACAAACTATGAGGCCTAGGAAGGAAAAATTTCTGATGTATTCATATCATGATAGAATTAGAACATACACCGAGTTTCATCCCTGTTGGTCGGGTTACAAACCATAAAAAAATTGGTTGAATTGACATGGAATGACCCTGTATCTATTTGTCGTTATTTTTCCCATAACAAATGAAAAAAAAAATAATTAAATACGTGCAATTCAGAAAAATATAAATGATTGATTTCTGATAAAGAATGGAGCTATTATAAAATATATTTAATTTTAAGTTTCTATATTAATGTTACAAACAAATGAAGGCATATCAATCATTAGACAGCACATTTTTTGTCGAGTTTTTTGAATGGCGACATCGCTTTTTACTGGATTTGTGTATTATTCTGCGTTTGTCACGTCATATGCATACTTTTCTGTAGACAGATGTTTAAGACTGTATCCTATATGTGGAATTCTTCAGTAGATGCGAATGGCGTCATTTTATATAAAAAGAAAGCATGCGTTTTAAGTCTTAAAACTGAAATATATTTGTACTATCTATTTTTATATACATATATCTTTGTTTATCGGGGGATACACGAAATTCTGAAAAAGCAGAATTCATTTTTTTCTAGATTTTGTTTTCTTTTTTTTTTTTGTCCGTATGTACACTAAGGAAATAAATCCGAATGAGAGCTATAACTTCAGATTTAATTAATGCAAAATATAAAAAAGGTCCCCTTTCAATCTGCACCAAGGGCATTAAAGTTTTATTTTGGTCGTAAGACGTAAAGTCGTCTACAATTTTAAAAATTGTACAAAATTTAATTTTTCTAATGGTAACACCCACATTTGAACCTTTAGCTTAGTTTCTTGAATTACAGAATTCCGAAAAGTTTCAAATTTCATAAATATTCATTAAGTTATAAAAGAAAATGTGTTAATTGTTTGTTTATAAATAAAAAAATAATTAATGTTTTAGAAGAAAAGGGAACGGGAGCTTGCATATTGCTTGAAAATTTGTACTCGCAATTTTCTTAACAGTTGCGTATATTGCTTGAAAAAACGTATTCGAAATTGTTTGAACAGTTGTGTAGTTTATGCATTTTATCAACTTCCCATACACAAACTTAACATAAAATTTTTTAGAAAATTTCCGGTAACAGTTGCTTTTTTTTTTTAGAAGAAACGATAACGAGTGATGATTTCCTTAATCTAGGCCGACAAGAAGTGCAATTTCTCTAAATTTTGCAAACTCGATGGTAGAAATGCGATGCTGTAAAAGTTAATACTCATGTTATTGACAACTTTGATTCCTTATATGTAAAATTTAATAAAGCTCATAATTAATTGTTTGAGCGAAGCGAAGGCTAATACTCAGCGAAATATTACTGTCTGGACACATTACAGCTACGATGGATATTAACGTCATGTCCTACTAAAAAAAAAGCCTAATAGAAACATTTCGTCAAGCATAACTCAAAAAATATTTGTCCGATTTCGTTTCTGTTTGCACCAGAAGGTACCTATGAGGGACACCTACTGAATGCACCTACTACCAAAAATAAGTTCCAAACCGTTTAAAAATTATATTAAAAAAACTGATAAAAAAGCACAATTTATCTGCATACGTCACACAAATTTGGTGTGCGTCACTTTCACCGGTAGATGTTTTCGTAGACAACTGGTTTAAACACATGGAGCAAATTAAAAAAAAATACGCACGCAGTAATATTGAATAGATCAGTTTCAACCACGTGATCACAAACCTTGCAACAACCCGTGGCAACCAGTTTTGGTTGGCAAACAAATAATAATACAGTACACCGTACCACGGTGACCGTTTTTAGCGTGTTGTAAAAAATCTGGCCTGTTGTATGACATACAATTGTGGATGATTAAAACAAAAGACATGAGTGTTTATTGATCCGGGAGGTTATCTTTCTCTGGATGTCTGTCTGTCTATCATACAGCATGCAATTTTCTTGTAATGGATGATATTATTATGCAGTAAAACCTCCATAGCGGACACACCCGATAAGCGGATACCTCTATTTAGCTGGCATTTTTTCGATTACCAACACTTAAATAACTGTACATGTTTTACTCTCAGTAGCGGACAACTCCAAATAGAGGACAAATTCTGCCTTTTCGAGGTGTCCGCTATTCAGAGGTTTTACTGTATATATTATTGATAGATATTTTACAGGGCCGCACAAAAGAATAAGAATATATGAAACGAATATAAACTAAATTCGGGATTGGTAGATCGCTGATGGTAATGTAATTTTAGGATTTTGTTACAGTCATCCGCAGCATGTTTTTAGAGTTTCGCTCATCTAACGAAACCCTACCTGTCTCACTCCTTTGTCTGTCTGTCTGTCTGTCGTCTATCACAGAGCCCGTTCTCAGAAACCATATATGTCGGAGACTTGAAAATTTGCATACTTATAGCTGAACACCACACATCAAACGACAAATAATAAAATTTTGAAAAAGTCTAATATTTAACCCTCTGGGGTCTAACTTGTGTATTTTAAGCAATTTTTCTAACTCAGCCCGTAATTAAGTTGGAGACATGAAATTTTGCATACTTATAGCTGAACACCTCACATCAAACGACAAATAATAAAATTTTGAAAAAGGTCTAATATTTAATCCTCTGGGCTCTAACTTGTATATTTTAAGCAATTTTTCTAACTCAGCTCCTAATTAAGTTGGAGACATGAAAGTTTGCATACTTATAGCTGAACACTTGCGATAACACGATAAATCATAAAATTTTGAAAAAGTCATATTTAATCCGCCGGTCTCTAACTTCTGTATTTTAAGCAATTTTTCTAACTCAGCCCCTAATTAAGTTGGAGACATGAAATTTTGCATACTTATAGCTGAACACCTCACATCAAATGACAAATAATAAAATTTTGAAAAAGTCTAATATTTAACCCTCAGGGCTCTAACTTGTGTATTTTAAGCAATTTTTTTTTAACTCAGCCCCTAATTAAGTTGGAGACATGAAATTTTGCATACTTATAGCTTAACACCTCACATCAAACGACAAATAATAAAATTTTGAAAAAGTCTATTATTTAACCCTCTGGGCTCTAACTTGTGTATCTTAAACAATTTTTCTAATTCAACCCCTAATTAAGTTGGAGATATGAAATTTTGCATAATTATAGCTGAACACCTCACATCAAACGACAAATAATAAAATTTTGAAAAAAACTAATATTTAACCTCTAATATTTTGTCTCGCGCAATTTTTAATTTTAAACTGTTTTGCAATACTATTTTTTGTTCATTTTGCATAATAAGTGTAATGTGTCATAAATTCTTCTATTTCAGACATGTTAATGAATGACATGTTAATACATGTTAATGAATTTATTTTACAATATCCTTTCTCTTTTAAAATTCACGTGTAAATATAGATTTTATGGCGTAATTTTCAAAAAGTGCCTGCTTTTTATACCTAATTACTTAATTCTAATTTGAAGGTTTTTTTCTGTTTAGAATAATAAAGTGTAAATATTTTTTTTATTTGAAGCAAACATTATTGTTTGCGCTGTTTATACAGTTCATAACAGTTGAAATTAATACCATTTTCTAAAATATGTAAAAAATATCTGTCGAAATGCTGAATATTTGAATTTAAAATAGAAATAAAACCTCAAAAAATGAGTCAAATAAAAAAAAAATAATGGAATCTGCACACCGGGATCTTCTATTGAATAAAATGATCTACAAATGATTAAATTCCCATGTATAGTTTTTGCTCCTATAAAACTTTTTTATTGGAACGATTTTGTCCAACTTTAGCATTAAATATCTCTTAAAATAATTCTTCGATTTGAAAACTGTATGCATCAGCGTGCTGATCAAACATTTCTGTATAATACTACCGATTTTCATAATTTTGTATGCAATAGCTTTCTTAATATTAACGAAGAAAGACCTCCGCTCACAAAAAAATTCAAAACCGGCGGCGGTGACAGCGTTAGTTACTTTTTTTAGAATAGAGAGATATCAAAATGAAAACTTGTCTATCTGTCTGTTTGTAATTTTATAAAAATCCACAATTTGGAAGCCAAAATTGTGAAAAGATACGTACATGTGTATTAAAACATGGCCGAGGCAACTAAAGTAATCCGGAATCGAAATAATTATAGTTAATTTTTAATTATTAAAAAACCACCAATTTAACAGCAATTTCTTATCAAATTTAAACATTTTTCGTTATAGAAGTTGCCAACAATTAAAAAAACACGATAAAATTATTACTACAACAATTAATTTTCTACTGTGAGATTGCCACGTGAAAAATGAAAATGAAATAAATAGTTTGCCGAATTTAAAAAAAGGTGAATATTACGTCATAACTTTTCTATTGCAAGATATTCATGTGAAAAATGAAAATGAAATAAATAGTTTGACGAATTTTAATGAAAGGGAATATAACTTCATAACTTTTCTATTTCAAGGTTTCCACGTGAAACAGGAAAATATTACGTCATATTGGAAATATAAAGGACGTGATGGATATAGTATAATGTCATATGAGTGTGAAAAATGTATTGAAGCATGATAAAAACCCGATTAGGGAAATATTGGCGTGTTTTAACATTATTGCTCCAATTATAAATTGAAATAAGTTCATTTATAGCTGTATTCTTTTGCGTCTGTTATATACATTTGTACATTTGTATATAGCGTTTTCACATGATTCATTCATACAACATTTCGACTGCTTTTTTTAATGTTTGTTTTGTGTTGTATGTTAAATTTTGAAATTGATTTTTAGGAACAAACATCCCTCAAATTCTGGGCAACGCCGGGCACTTTAGTTTGTAACAGATATATGGCTTTTGTATCTGCACACCTAATGCTAATATTATAAATCGTTATAATATTATAAAGTGTATAATATTATTAATGCTTGTACGTTTGTGAGGTGTTATCTCTGAAACTACATAGCCAACTTGAAAAAATGTTGGTGACCATCTCTGCTCCTAAAAAAGACTTTTATGTCAGTGCAAGAACCTACATCTCTGCAGGAGCAAAAAAGTTCTAAAATTGCGATTTCTGCGATATTGATTGGGTTAGAAACTTTAAATTTGGTGCGGTAGTTACTTTTAAGATGTAAATACTCGTAATGAACGCTCCCTAAAAGGTTCAATTTGACGGATAAACGTAAAAATTTCTAGAAAGGTTCCAAACTATGATTTATTTGGAATACTGAAATTTTGGGGATACTGTTGGGGTTAGAAACTAGAGCTTTGGCATGGTAGTAATTAATAAGGTGCAAATGCTTATTGTAGAACGAATTCTAAAAAATCGAAAGACTAAACAAAGCGGAAAAAGATCTAAAGATGATCTAAGTAACGAAGTACATGGAATCGTTAGGAATATAAACGTAAAATTGACATGGCTGTATTTATCATGACGTAAATTCTCGCAATAGAACAATTTCTGAAAATGTCGCTATATAAAACAGTGCAGAAACAAAAAACTTTCGAAAATTTTCTATTTCTTTGTTACTGCTGAGCCCAAAATCTTGAAAATTTGCTTCGGGTTAGTTTTAAGATGTACAATTGTCTCTATGAATGGTTTCTAAAAATTTAAAATTTAAAAAGATGAAATTAACGGAAAGTGATCTCAATTACCATTAATTTGGAATTATCAGGTACAGCAACTTTAAATATTTCATAATGCTGCATTTCCTCTGCAAAACATGCAATTTAAATGCAACAAAACTGATAGATACCCACCTAGCATTTAATAAATTGTTTAAATATTGAATAAAGACCTGTATGATACAGTGAGTAGGTTGCCCGTAGTACTTGTTAAAATGTTCCTTCTCTAGGCTTTTCTCTCTCTCGCCAAGGCCACTAACAGAGGGAATTGCCGTTTTAAATGTGATATGAATTTTTTATCCGATTCATTTTTCTGGAGATTTTATCATAAGGTCATATTCTCAATTATCATTAGTTGATTTTTTATATATTAACTTATTCTGGTGAAATATCATAATCGGGTTCATATTGGAGTATGTTAGCTTGAATGATTTGCTGAATAAATATGTATGGATTTGTAAATTACTTCAAATGACACTTTGACAGCTCAAAATTTATGCAGACGATATATTCAGATCTTGTGTCATACTTTATGTTGTAATCATTGCCGATTTCTTTTATTTAATACATGCTAAATACAGCTCAACTTGTGCAGAATATGTTTGAAACAAAACAATACAGCGTATGTAGTGGACAGCATACACTCACCATTTAAATCCGATCGAGCATACCTAAAACACACTCTAACGAAGCATTGCATGCCACTGTCGATGTATTCGGTACTTTGATACTATATCAGATTTTGAGGAGAGAATTCCTTAAATGTTATCGACAACCTCACTGCATCCGTGGAAGACAAGATATTGTACAATATTAACTATTCCGGGGGAGCACACACCATATAAAGTATATTCCATTCTTTTTAAACATCATATATTTGTCATTTAAAGTTACTCAAATTGGTGCGGAACGTCTGATTATGCTCTTGACATCATTTTATACAGTTAAAATTCCGATATAAGTAATTTAGTGTTTCATTTTCTATTTTACTTTTAATATATTGCGTACTTTCAATTTTATATCTATGCATGGCTGTCTTGAATGGTTTGATTTCCCATTTTTTTTAAACAGTGTAAACGAATTTATATATAAGATTTTGTAATTCAACGATTCGTTTATTTTCATCATTTCAATTTATCGCAGTATATGGACAATTAAAGATAACATCTCATTTTCTTTGCTTCCACATGTTATTATTAAATCTATGTTCTCAGCAATATCGCTCAGACTAATCCCTCTGAGGGAAGTCCTAGTATTTTTTATTTAATGTCAATTTATAAATAATTTTCTTATTTAAAAATATGTTAAAAAAAAGGCTAGGTTATGTTTCGGTCAACGTATCTCATTGAAAAAGAAAAATTTCTATCGGTTAAGGACGATATAAGCTAAAGTTTGTCACGTGGATTTAATGTTAGTGTTCTTAAATTTTGACAACTTTTAACTTTATACAGATTTAAGTAAAAGTGAATGAACTGTATACTTTTCGCTTGATGCAAAGGATTCGAATAAAGACTCGAGCGTGGGTGTTCCCGTTTGAAGAATGAATGTTGTAATGTATAAATATACATATTTCTTTATACTAGGACTTCCCTCAGAGGGATTAGTCTGAGCGATATTACTGAGGACATAGATTTAATAATAACATGTGGAAGCAAAGAAAATGAAATGTTATCTTTAATTGTCCATATACTGCGAAAAACTGAAATGATGAAAATAAACGAATTGTAGAATTACAAAATCTTATTTATAAATTCGTATACACTGTTTAAAAAAATGGGAAATCAAATCATTCAAGACAGCCATGCATGGATATAAAATTGAAAGTACGCAATATATTAAAAGTAAAATAGAAAATGAAACACTAATTTACTTATATCGGAATTTTAACTGTATAAAATGATGTCAAGAGCATAATCAGACGCTCCACACCAATTTCAGTAACTTTAAATGACAAATATATGATGTTTAAAAAGAATGGACTATACTTTATATGGTGTGTGCTCCCCCGGAATAGTTAATATTGTACAATATCTGTTTTCCACGGATGCAATGAGGTTGTCGATAACAGTTAAGGAATTCTCTTCTCAAAATCTAATATAGTATCAAAGTGCCGAATACATCAAAAGTGGCATGCAATGCTTCGTTAGAGTGTGTTTCAGATATGCTCGATCGGATTTAAAGGATGACTGTATGCTGGCCACTACATACGCTGTATTGTTTTGTTTTCAAACATATTCTGCACAAATTGAGCTGTATTTAGCATGTATTAAATAAAAGAAATCGGCAATGATTACAACATAAAGTATGACACAAGATCTGAATATATCATCTGCATAACTTTTGAGCTGTCAAAGTGTCATTTGAAGTAATTTACAAATCCATACATATTTATTCAGCAAATCATGCAAGCTAACATACGCCAATATGAACCCGATTACAAAATTTCACCAGAATAAGATAATATATAAAAAATCTACTAATGATAATTGAGAATATGACCTTATGATAAAATGTCTAGAAAAATGAATCGTATAAAAAATTCATATCACATTTAAAACGACACTTCCCTCTGTTAGTGGCCTTGGCGAGAGAGGGAAAAGCCTAGAGAAGGAACACTTTAACAAGTACTCTCGGGCAACCTACTCACTGTTTCATACAGGTCTTTATTCAATATTTACACAATTTATTTAATGCTAGGTGGGTATCTATCAGTTTTGTTGCATTTAAATCGCATGTTTTGCGGAGGAAATGCAGCATTATGAAATATTTAAAGTTACTGTACCTAATAATTCCAAATTAATGGTAATTGAGATCGCTTTCCGTTCATTTCATCTTTTTAAATTTTAAATTTTTTAGAAACCATTCATAGAGACAATTGTATATTTTAAAACTAACCCGAAGCAAAATTTCAAGATTTTGGGCTCAGCAGTAACAGAGAAATAGAAAAATTTTGAAAGTTTTTTGTTTCTGCACTGTTTTATATAGCGACATTTTTAGAAATTGTTCCATTGCGAGAATTTACGTCATGATAAATACAGCCATGTCAATTTTCATGTTTATATTCCTAACAGTTCCATGTTCTTCGTTACTTAGATCATCTTTAGATCTTTTTCCGCTCTGTTTAGTCTTTCTATTTTTTAGAATTCGTTCTACAACGAGCATTTACATCTTATTAATTACTGCCATGCCAAAGTTCTAGTTTCTAACCCCAACAGTATCCCAAAAATTTCATAGTTTAGAACCTTTCTAGAAATTTTTACGTTTATCCGTCAAATTGAAACTTTTAGAGAGCGTTAATTACGAGTATTTACATCTTAAAAGTAACAACCGCACCAAATTTAAAGTTTCTAACCCAATCAATATCGCAGAAATCACAATTTTAGAACGTTTTTGCTCCTGCAGCGATGTAGGTTCTTGCACTGACATAAAATATTCTTTTTTTCGGAGCAGAGATGGCCACCAACATTTTTTACAAGTTGGCTATGTAGTTTCAAAGATAACACCTCACAAACGTACAAGCATTAATAATATTATATACTTTATAATATTATAACGCTTTATAATATTAGCATTAGATGTACAGATACAAGAGCTATTTATCTGTTACAAACTAAAGTACCGGCGTTGCCCTGGATTTGAAGGATGTTTGTTCTGAAAAATCAATCTCAAAATTTAACATACAGCACAAAACAAACATTAAAAAAAGCAGTCGAAATTTCGTTGAATGAATCATATGAAAACGCTGTATAAAAATGTATAAATATATATAACAGACGCAAAAGAATACAGCTATAAATGAACTTATTTCAATTTATAATTAGAGCAATAACGTTAAAATACGCCAATATTTCCCTAATCGGGTTTTTATCACGCTTCAATACTTTTTTCACACTCATATGACGCTATACTATATCCACCATGCCCTTTATATTTCCAGTATGACGTAATATTTTCCCCTTTCACGTGGAAACCTTGAAATAGAAAAGTTATGAAGTTATATTCACTTTCATTTAAATTCGTCAAACCATTTATTTCATTTTCATATTTCACGTGAATATCTTGCAATAGAAAAGTTATGACGTAATATTCACCTTTTTTTTTTAAAATTCGGCAAACTATTTATTTCATTTTCATTTTTCACGTGGAAATCTTGCAGTAGAAAATTAATTGTTGTAGTAATAATTTTATTGTGTTTTTTAATTATTGGCAACTGCTATAACGAAAAATGTTTAAATTTGATAAGAAATTGCTGTTAAATTGGTGGTTTTTTATTAATTAAAAATTAACTATAAGTTATTTCGATTCCGGATTACTTTAGTTGTCTCGGCCACGTTTTAATACACATGTACGTATCTCTTCACAATTTTGCCTTCCAAATTGTGGATTTTTTTATAGAATTACAAACAGACAGATAGACAAGTTTTCATTTTTATATATCTCTCTATTCTATAAAAAGTAACTAACGCTGTCACCGCCGCCGCCGGTTTTGAATTTTTTGTGACCGGAGGTCTTTCTTCGTTAATATTAAGAAAACTATTGCATACAAATATATGAAAATCGGTTGTATTATAGCGAAATGATTGATCAACACACTAATGCATACAGTTTTCAAATGGAAGAATTATTTTAAGAGATATTTAATGCTAAAGTTGGACAAAATCGTTCCATTAAAAAAAATTTATAAGAGCAAAAGCTATACATGGGAATTTAATCATTTTTAGATCATTTTATTCAATAGAAGATCCCGGTCTGCAGATGTCATTATTTTATTTTAATTTGACTCATTTTTTGAGGTTTTATTTCTATTTTAAATTCAAATATTCAGCATTTTGACAGATATTTTTTACATATTTTAGAAAATGGTATTAATTTAAACTGTTGCCAACTGTATAAACAAACGCAAACAATAATGTTTGCTTCAAATAAAAAAATTATTTACACGTTACTATTATAAACAGAAAAAACCTTCAAATTAGAATTAAATAATTAGGTATAAAAAACACTTATTGGAAATTACTCCATAAAAACTATATTTACATGTGAATTTTAAAAGAGAAAGGATATTGTAAAATAAATTCATTAGCATGCGTTAGAAATCTGAAATAGAACAAATTAAGTCACATTACACTTATTATGCAAAATGAACAAAAAATAGTATTGCAAAACAGTTTAAATTTAAAAATTGCGCGAGACAAAATATTAGAGGTTAAATATTAGATTTTTTCAAAATTTTATTATTTGTCGTTTGATGTGAGGTGTTCAGATATAAGTATGCAAAATGTCATGTCTCCAACTTAATTAGGGGCTGAGTTAGAAAAAGTGCTTAAAATACACAAGTTAGAGCCCAGAGGGTTAAATAATAGACTTTTTCAAAATTTTATAATTTGTCGTTTGATGTGAGGTGTTCAGCTATAAGTATGCAAAATGTCATGTCTCCAACTTAATTAGGGGCTGAGTTAGAAAAATAGCTTAAAATACACAAGTTAGAGCCCAGAGTGTTAAATAATAGACTTTTTCAAAATTTTATTATTTGTCGTTTGATGTGAGGTGTTCAGCTATAAGTATGCAAAATGTCATGTCTCCAACTTAAATAGGGGCTGAGTTAGAAAAATTGCTTAAAATACACAAGTTAGAGTCCAGAGGGTTAAATAATAGACTTTTTTCAAAATTTTATTATTTGTCGTTTGATGTGAGGTGTTCAGCTATAAATATGCAAAATGTCATGTCTCCAACTTAATTAGGGCTGAGTTAAAAAAAATTGCTTAAAATGCAGAAGTTAGAGACCGGAGGGTTGAATATGAATTTTCAAAATTTTATGATTTATCGTGTTATCGCAAGTGTTCAGCTATAAGTATGCAAACTTTCATGTCCCCAACTTAATTAGGGACTGAGTTAGAAAAATTGCTTAAAATACACAAGTTAGAGCCCAGAGGGTTAAATATTAGACCTTTTTCAAAATTTTAGTATTTGCCGTTTGATGTGAGGTGTTCAGCTATAAGTATGCAAAATTTCATGTCTCCAACTTAATTAGGGGCTGAGTTAGAAAAATTGCTTAAAATACAGAAGTTAGAGACTGTAGGGTTAAATATGACTTTTTCAAAATTTTATGATTTATCATGTTATCGCAAGTGTTCAGCTATAAGTATGCAAACTTTCAAGTCTCCAACTTAGTTAGGGGATGAGTTAGAAAAATTGCTTAAAACACATAAGTTAGAGCCCAAAGGGTTAAATATCAGACATTTTTCAAAATTTTATTATTTGTCGTTTAATGTGAAGATTTCAGCTATAAGTATGCGAAATTTCATGTCTTCAACTTAATTAGGGGCTGAGTTAGAAAAATTGTTTAAAATACATAAGTTAGAGCCCATAGGGTTAAATATTAGACTTTTTAAAAATTTTATTATTTCTCGTTTGATGTGAGGTGTTCAGCTATAAGTATGCAAATTTTCAAGTCTCCGACATATATAGTTTCTGCGAACGGGCTCTGTGACAGACGGACAAACAGACAGAAGAGTGAGACAGGTAGGGTTTCGTTAGATGAACGAAACTCTAAAAACATGCTGCGGATGACTGTAACAACATCCTAAAATTACATTACCATCAGCGATCTACCAATCCCGAATTTAGTTTATATTCGTTTCATATATTCTTATTCTTTTGTGCGGCCCTGTAAAATAATTATCAATATTATATACAGTAAAACCTCTGAATAGCGGACACCCCGAGAATGCAGAATTTGTCCTCTATTTAGAGGTGACCGCTACTGAGAGTAAAACATGTACAGTTATTTAAGTGTTGGTAATCGAAAAAATGTCCGCTAAATAGAGGTATCCGCTAATCGGGTGTGTCCGCTATGGAGGTTTTATCAGTAAAACCTCTGAATAGCGAACACCTCGGGAGGGCAGAATTTGTCCTCTATTTGCAGGTGTCCGCTACTGAGAGTAAAAAATGTACAGTTATTTAAGGGTTGGTAATCGGAAAAATGCCCGCTAAATAGAGGTGTCCACTAATCGGGTGTGTCCGTTATGGAGGTTTTACTGCATAATAATATCATCCTTTTCAAGAAAATAGCATGCTGTATGATAGACAGACAGACATCCAGAGAAAGATAACCTCCCGGATCAATAAACACTCATGTCTTTTGTTTTAATCATCCACAATTGTATGTCATACAACATGCCAGATTTTATACAACAGGCTAAAAACGGTCACCGTGGTACGGAATACTGTGTTATTATTTGTTTGCCCACCAAAACTGGTTGCCACGGGTTGTTGCAAGGTTTGTGATCACGTGGTTGAAACTGATCTATTCAATATTACTGCGTGCGTATTTTTTTTTATTTGCTCCATGTGTTCAAACCAGTTGTCTACGAAAACATCAACCGGTGAAAGTGACGCACACCAAATTTCTGTGACGTATGCAGATAAATTGTGCTTTTTTAAGAGTTTTTTCTATATATTTTTTAAACGGTTTGGAACTTATTTTTTATAGTAGGTGCATTCAGTAGGCGACCCTCATAGGTACCTTCTGGTGCAATCAGAAACGAAATCCGATAAATATTTTTTGAGTTATGCTTGACGAAAGGTTTTTATTAGGCTTTTTTTTTAGTAGGACATGGCGTTAATATCCATCGTAGTAGTAAAGTGTCCGGACAGTAATATTTCGCTGAGTATTAGCCTTCGCTTCGCTCAGACAATTAAGTTGGAGACATGAAATTTTGCATACTTATAGCTGAACACCTCACATCAAACGACAAATAATAAAATTTTGAAAAAGATCTAACATTTAACCCTCTGTTTTCTAACTTGTGTATTTTAGGCAATTTTTCTAACTCAGCCCCTAATTAAGTTGGAGACATGAATGTTTGCATACTTATAGCTGAACACTTGCGATAACACGATAAATCATAAATTTTTGAAAAAGTCATATCTAACCCTCCGGTCTCTAACTTCTATATTTTAAGCAATTTTTCTAACTCAGCCCCTAATTAAGTTGGAGACATGACATTTTGCATACTTATAGCTGAACACCTCACATCTAACGACAAATAATAAAATTTTGAAAAAGTCTATTACTTAATCCTCTGGGCTCTAACTTGTGTATTTTAAGCAATTTTTCTAACTCAGCCCCTAATTAAGTTGGAGAGATGAAATTTTGCATACTTATAGCTGAACACCTTCCATCAAACAGCAAATAATAAAATTTTGAAAAAGTCTAATATTTAACCCTCTGGGCTCTAACTTGTGTATTTAAAGCAATTTTTCTAACTCAGCCCCTAATTATGTTGAAACATAAAAATTTGCATGCTTATAGCTGAACACCTCACATCAAACGACAAATAATAAAATTTTGAAAAAATCTATTACTTAACCTCTAATATTTTGTCTCGCGCAATTTTTAAATTTAAACTGTTTTGCAATACTATTTTTTGTTCATTTTGCATAATAAGTGTAATGTGACGTAATTTGTTCTATTTCAGATTTCTAACGCATGTTAATGAATTTATTTTACAATATCCTTTCTCTTTTAAAATTCACATGTAAATATAGTTTTTATGGCGTAATTTCCAATAAGTGCCTGCTTTTTTTACCTAATTATTTAATTGTAATTTGAAGGGTTTTTTCTGTTTATAATAGTAACGTGTAATTTTTTTTTATCTGAAGCAAACATTATTGTTTGCGCTGTTTATACAGTTGGCAACAGTTTAAATTAATACCATTTTCTAAAATATGTAAAAAATATCTGTCAAAATGCTGAATATTTGAATTTAAAATAGAAATAAAACCTCAAAAAATGAGTCAAATTAAAAAAAAATTAATGAAATCTGCAGACCGGGATCTTCTATTGAATAAAATGATCTAAAAATGATTAAATTCCCATGTATAGCTTTTGCTCTTATAAATTTTTTTAATGGAACGATTTTGTCCAACTTTAGCATTAAATATCTCTTAAAATAATTCTTCGATTTGAAAACTGTATGCATTAGTGTGTTGATCAAACATTTCGCTATAATACCACCGATTTTCATATATTTGTATGCAATAGTTTTCTTAATATTAATGAAGAAAGACCTCCGGTCACAAAAAATTCAAAACCGGCGGCGGCGGCAGTGACGGCTTTAGTTACTTTTCATAGAATAGAGAGATATATAAAAATGAAAACTTGTCTATCTGTCTGTTTGTAATTCTATAAAAAATCCACAATTTGGAAGCCAAAATTGTGAAGAGATACGTACATGTGTATTAAAACATGGCCGAGACAACTAAAGTAATCCGGAATCGAAATAACTTATAGTTAATTTTTAATTAATAAAAAACCACAAATTTAACAGCAATTTCTTATCAAATTTAAACATTTTTCGTTATAGCAGTTGCCAACAGTTAAAAAACACAATAAAATTATTACTACAACAATTAATTTTCTACTGCAAGATTTCCACGTGAAAAATGAAAATGAAATAAATAGTTTGCCGAATTAAAAAAAAAAGGTGACTATTACGTCATAACTTTTCTATTGCAAGATATTCACGTGAAATATGAAAATGAAATAAATGGTTTGACGAATTTAAATGAAAGTGAATATAACTTCATAACTTTTCTATTTCAAGGTTTCCACGTGAAAGAGGAAAATATTACGTCATATTGGAAATATAAAGGGCATGGTGGATATAGTATAACGTCATATGAGTGTGAAAAATGTATTAAAGCATAATAAAAACCCGATTAGGGAAATATTGGCGTATTTTAACATTATTGCTCCAATTATAAATTGAAATAAGTTCATTTATAGCTGTATTCTTTTGCGTCTGTTATATACATTTTTATATAGCGTTTTCATATGATTCATTCAACAACATTTCGACTGATTTTTTTAATGTTTGTTTTGTGTTGTATGTTAAATTTTGAAATTGATTTTTCAGAACAAACATCCTTCAAATTCTGGGCAACGCCGGCCCTTTAGCTTGTAACAGATAAATGGCTTTTGTATCTGTACATCTAATGCTAATATTATAAAGCGTTATAATATTATAAAGTATATAATATTATTAATGCTTGTACGTTTGTGAGGCGTTATCTCTGAAACTACATAGCCAATTTTAAAAAATGTTGGTGGCCATCTCTGCTCCGAAAAAAAGACTATTTTATGTCAGTGCAAGAACCTATATCGCTGCAGGAGCAAAAAAGTTCTAAAATTGTGATTTCTGCGATATTGATTGGGTTAGAAACTTTAAATTTGGTGCTGTAGTGACTTTTAAGATGTAAATACTCGTAATGAACGCTCTCTAAAAGGTTCAATTTGACGGATAAACGTAAAAATTTCTAGAAAGATTCTAAACTATGATTTATTTGGAATACTGAAATTTTTGGGATACTGTTGGGGTTAGAAACTGGAACTTTGGCATGGTAGTAATTAATAAGATGTAAATGCTCGTTGTAGAACGAATTCTAAAAAATAGAAAGACTAAACTAAGCGGAAAAAGATCTAAAGATGATCTAAGTAACGAAAAACATGGAACTGTTAGGAATATAAACATGAAAATTGACATGGCTGTATTTATCATGACGTAAATTTTCGCAATAGAACAATTTCTAAAAATGTCGCTATAAAAAACAGTACAGAAACAAAAAATTTTCAAAAATTTTCTATTTCTCTGTTACTGCTGAGCCCAAAATCTTGAAATTTTGCTTCGGGTTAGTTTAAAAATATACAATTGTCTCTATGAATGGTTTCTAAAAAAATTAAAATTTAAAAAGATGAAATTAACGGAAAGCGATCTCAGTTACCATTAATTTGGAATTATTAGGTACTGCAACTTTAAATATACCATAATGCTGCATTTCCTCCGCAAAACATGCGATTTAAATGCAACAAAACTGATAGATACCCACCTAGCATTAAATAAATTGTGTAAATATTGAATAAAGACCTGTATGAAACAGTGAGTAGGTTGCCCGAAAGTACTTGTTAAAGTGTTCCTTCTCTAGGCTTTCCTCTCTCTCGCCAAGGCCACTAACAGAAGGAAGTGCCGTTTTAAATGTGATATGAATTTTTTATCCGATTGATTTTTCTAGACATTTTATCATAAGGTCATATTCTCAATTATCATAAGTAGATTTTTTATATATTAACTTATTCTGGTGAAATTTTGTAATCGGGTTCATATTGGCGTATGTTAGCTTGCATGATTTGCTGAATAAATATATGTATGGATTTGTAAATTACTTCAAATGACACTTTGACAGCTCAAAAGTTATGCAGACGATATATTCAGATCTTGTGTCATACTTTATGTTGTAATCATTGCCGATTTCTTTTATTTAATACATGCGAAATACAGCTCAACTTGTGCAGAATATGTTTGAAAACAAAACAATACAGCGTATGTAGTGGCCAGCATACACTCATCATTTAAATCTGATCGAGCATATCTAAAATACACTCTAACGAAGCATTGCATGCCACTTTTGATGTATTCGGTACTTTGATACTATATTAGATTTTGAGAAGAGAATTCCTTAAATGTTATCGACAACCTCATTGCATCCGTGGAAAACAGATATTGTACAATATTAACTATTCCGGGGGAGCACACACCATATAAAGTATAGTCCATTCTTTTTTAACATCATATATTTGTCATTTAAAGTTACTCAAATTGGTGCGGAGCGTCTGATTATGCTCTTGACATCATTTTATACAGTTAAAATTCCGATATAAGTAAATTAGTGTTTCATTTTCTATTTTACTTTTAATATATTGCGTACTTTCAATTTTATATCCATGCATGGCTGTCTTGAATGGTTTGATTTCCCATTTTTTTTAAACAGTGTATACGAATTTATATATAAGATTTTGTAATTCTACAATTCGTTTATTTTCATCATTTCAATTTTTCACAGTATATGGACAATTAAAGATAACATCTCATTTTCTTTGCTTCCACATGTTATTATTAAATCTATGTTCTCAGTAATATCGCTCAGACTAATCCCTCTGAGGGAAGTCCTAGTTTCGGATATAAAATGTATTTAAATGCCGTATACTTTTTTACATTTTCCATTTGTTTTGCGAGGTATGTATATTAACAAACGAAATTGACGTTTTATACGGCCCCCATTCGTATAACTTATATTTCGAAAAAATTAAACAGCTTTCAAAGATTGACATGAGATTATCTCAATATTTTAGGAAATAAAGTAGATATATTTAATGTTTTGAATTCTTTAAAAGTTACTACTCTACTTAAGCCTCTACTGCCACATAAACAGTAATAGGCAAACAGAAATAGGATTTTTAATTATGGAAAACACAGACATTTTTTAACATACAATCTTTCATCAGTATCATGTTTAATAATGTTTTTATTCTAAAAGAGTAGGAAGTTTTAAAGATCCATCTTAGACACAGGGCTTATTTTTTCAAAACAAACGTTATAAAGTAAAATTAAATTGTATAAAAAATTCAATGCATATACATTTTATTGTAACACCAAATTTACAGCTAAACGTCATAGTTTATTTGAACAGACTTTGTAATCGTTAGGATGTTTTATCATCCACTGTTTAAGAGACTGTCGCCTGAACATTACAGTACGTTATGTCATGTTCATACAAACGTTTAATCCAGTTCAAATTCTGTATGTGAAATCTACTTGTTTTAATAACTAAACAAATTAAACTGACAAAAATATCAAAATAAACCAAAAAGTATTCGTAAAAATTTCTTTGTAAGCCTTTCTAATTGCATTGTAAGAGCTGCGTTTATGACAGATTTGTTTTCCATTCAGGTTTAGGTTATTTATTTTTAAATATGTAACTTTCTCAGATACGGAGAATAATGTAATTTTTAATTAAATTATCATATATTGAAAATTATACTAAAATAATATATTATGCGTATCAGATTGAAGATTTAATAATAGTCTGGAAAAAAGGCAGCAAAATAAACGACTATAAACAAATTGTGCCATGGGAAAATTAAAATAATGTGACATTAAATTGCAGGATGCTAGGAAATCTATGCAAGCTTCAGCCACATTGTACCGGATCGACTATTACCCAAGAATTAGAAGATCAGATATCCATACAATTTAATGTTGTTTGACGAAATCATTTCTGGTTTAGCAGAACGACATTTTAGATTAAAGGTTCCTCAGTTGGCTTATTATTGACTTGTCAATTGCACCATTTTCCAACCTTTTCCACGACTTGCCAACTTTCTGCCTTACTTGAGTATAATTTTTTAATTAGTTTAGTAGAATTAATTGCATTATGTTGCATTACATATAAGTAATTTCCTTTTCGATCACCTGATATCTGAAAGCTGGGATACCTCTTACTATAGTTAGGACTACCTTATGTCCAGCAATGTGTAGTAAGGCGGGGTAGCATTGACTCTTCCAGTCGTTGTATGTCCCCTGAAGATATTTAGCCACGCAGTCTGTATAAACGTTAATAATTGCGAAAGTATTGCTGATGCACGATTTTATGAACGAACTGTCTTATCGATTATCTCCCATACATTTTCGATGGGTCAAATGTCTGGCGATATTAATGGCCAATTCATTCACTGGAACAGTCCTGAATGTTCCAGAAAACCGTCAAGAACAAATGTTGTCCGTTGTTCTGGCGCACTGTCATACTGGAAAATTCCACCTTTACATGAAATCCGCAAATAGCTGCAAATGGTTTCCGTGCAGCTGAACATAATCATTTGCAGTCAATGATTTGTTTATTTTGACCAGAGGGCGCTGTCCATCCCATGGACAAACAGCTTGAACATTTATGGAGCCACCATCAATTTGATCAGCGTCTTGTTGACAACTTGGATGCATAGCCACGTGTGATCTGCGTCATACCCAAACCCTACCATTAACTTTTACCAACTGGAATCATGAATTATCTTAAAAGAAACATTTTCCCTGTCAACTAGGGTCCAAACATTATGTTCTTGATCTCAGTAGACACGCTGTAACTTATGGCGTATTTTTAAGGCATCCGGATATGTTTTCATCTGCCATATCCCGACAACGCAAAATTTCTCTGCACGGCCTTCACGGATGCGCCTGCCATACTTCAAACATTGATTTTTGCTGTTGTAGCAGGCAGTGTTCCTTGTATGTTGACTTGTCTGATTGACTACTATAAGTATATATCACAGGTCACGGTCATTAGGTAGTAGTCGTCGGCCATCAGAGTTACATTTAACATTCTGATGCATTTAACATTCTGCATACTGCACAACTTAAAAATTGACATAAAACTGATAAAATGTCATATACTTTTAAAGAACGATGAATGTAAAACAATTCTTCTTATTAAAAGAACGTAATATATAATGCTATAAATAATCATGAAGTTAAGTTACTAAAATTCAAATAACTGAACATATTACGTCTGAATCAGAATTTAAGATTAAACAAAAACGTAAATAATGCGACCAGCATATATTTTGAATCATATTCCAGCACACTCAGAATACAGTTACAAAACTTATTAAGTTTATTACAAACTTACTTACAAAGTTTATTAAGGTGAAAGATGTGTCTAATTAAACAATTTGAAAACACATTTGAAAAAATAATTTCTGCTATTACCATGAATAAGCAGAAAAATAGTCGATTTTGTGTGTAGCCCTGTATATGATCTATGGACTTGTATGTATGCTAATAGCTATGTACAGCTGTATGTATGCTGCTTTTATATAGTATGCTAACAGCTATTTCAGTTAAATAAATAACGCATTAAACATTTCTACTCAGCAATTTTCGTGAATAAAAGAAAATGTTCTTGAGAAACTTTTGCACCCCAGTATATGATTTATAGAATTTACCGGCAGGGAAGACCGAGCTAAGATCGGTTAAAATTATCTTTGTGTTTAACTTGATAAAAAATTGATATAGATGTGACAGCTTTATTTTTTCAGCAGATATTCGTTGTGCGGAACAACGTCGCTGTTTTGAAGAAAGTTTTATGAACTCTGATTGGATTAATCATGTACACGGTGGCCATAATTAAACTCGCAGTACTCAGAGAGTTCTATAGCCCGATCTAATTGAAAGAATGGCCCCGAATTTTGTGAAAAGAGGAAAAAGAGGGGTAACGAAGGATTCCGAGAAAACAATAAGTTCTAAAAATCACCGTTAGGGGAATATATAGCGCTGTTTATTAGAAAAGAGAGTTTTAAAAAATGCAGAATTATTACTAAAATAAATTTACCTTATATATAGCACATTCGAAAAAGGTTTAATAGGTCATTATAGGTTTTATGGTTGCCATTTTTGTGGACCACATATTGCATTCTGTGTACAGCATGCACTGCACAATAGCAGAATGTAAGATATCTGCAGGAATATCCCGAACACTCAGTGTTATGTTCTCCTTAAACGTAGTCTGGGACAACTCCATGATAGAACTTAGACTTTAGGTAACCCCATAGTCAGAAGTCGCATGGGGTAAGATCAGGGAGCCGAGGTGGCCATGTAGTTGGAAAGCATTGGCTAATGATTCTTTCTGTTTTGAATATCCTTCGTAGCAGTTGCCGTACCAGCAAATCTATATGTGGAGTGGCGCCATCTTCCATGAAAAGGAATTTATCCAGGCATTGTCTTTGCTGAAAGGCCGGAATGACAAAGCTGTTTAACATCTGGCGATATTTCTCTCTTGTAACAAATCAGATTACCGGTTCTGTCGTGGTAATACTCTCATATAAGAATGGACCTATGATCATTTCCGTTGTGAAGCCACATCAAACGATAATGAATGTAAGGTAATTTGTTTGAATGCATTTGTTGATTTGTTATCCCAAATTCGGCAGTTCTGAGTATTTACAATTCCATTCAGGTAAAAGTGAGCCTCGTCTCCCCATAAGGTTTTACACGGCTAAGCATCATCCACCTACATTTTGGAAAGAAAGCTGAGAGAAAAAGACAATCGCTCATCATAGTCGGTGAGACGTAACTCTTTTACAAGGCTGATCTTGCACGGATTGAAGTAGATAAACTTTCGTATACTTTCTATACTGTACTATAAGTCATCCAGATTCCGAGCTACTCCAAGAGCGCTGGAAGTGGCAGCAATATTGTCCTGTGCGGTGTCGACAATCGCCTTTGCTACTTCATCGATTGTATCCGGTGGTACGGGTTTTCGTCCTTTGCCTGACTGAACATTCAGAGAATCTGTTTTCTCAAACTTCGCAACTATTGCTTTTAAAACTTTAACAGACAAAGGACCATCACTATTCCGCATATTTCTGTGCGTTCTTAAAGCACAGAGAGTTGTTGACGCGTTGCACTGGTTGAAGTAAAAGAATTTGAAGACGCAAAGAATTGAAGTAACGCAAGTACGACTAAAGAAGGAGACATTAAAGCACATATTTTCAAATCAAATGGTTTCTAAAAGTAACGCACTGCCTTTTAAAGCCCAACAAGATGGTACTGTGTCAAAAGATGTAATGTGGAATTTCAAATTTGAATTTCGTTTTCTGCTGCTGGATTCTTTCGGACTTAGTAAGTGAAATTGCAGATAAAGAGCCTTTATCAGTGTTTATATAAAATTTTAGCTTTATTAGAAGTGTTGCTATTTTGAGCTTGAATGAAATCGTTAAATGTGTAATAAAAGGTAATTTTATTTCAGCATTGATTTTTAAAAAAATAGATTTTTTAAAACTCTCTTTTCTATAATACAGAGCCACATATCCCCCTAGCGGTGACTTTTAGTACTAATTATTTTCGCGGAATCTTTCGTCTCTCGTCTTGTTTAATCTTCCCTACAAAATTTGGCGTCATTCTCTCATTTAGATCACGCTACAGTAGAGTCATTTTAATTATTGCCATATGTTACATCGGCTCCAATTTATAAAATTTGGAAAAATCCTTCAGAATCTGAAAGCCAATTTTTTCATCATTATTCGACAAAAACTTGTTTTCGTATTTCTTTAATTTGGCAATAAGGATGTATTTTGATATCAGCAGAGAGTCAATTCTTCAACCGAAATCTAGCCACTGTTGCTAACTTTGCTCTATCGTTTAACACTCACTGTTTAAAAATTTAGTAATTATTTCAACCGTTATACCCATTAAATGTACTGACCCGAAGTGACCCCAAAATGACCCATTTATTGAATTTTCTGCAACATGTGACCTTATGCAATGGTCTTTGCATGATCCAAAGGAGTAAGATACAAAATTTACTCAAAATCGTTAGAGTCTTTTTTAGATAATAGTACTTTGAACAACAGTGACCCAAAAATGAGCCACTAAACGAATTTTATCGAACATGTGTCTTAGCCCAATGGTTTTCTGGTAATACAAAAAAGTAAGAAACAAAATTTAGACAAAATAGTTAGGGCCTTTTTAGATAATAGTAGCTTGACCTGTAGTGTTCCAAAAGTGGTCTACTAATCGAATTTCCTCAAACATGTGACTTTGCCCGGTAATCTTCTCGAAATCTAGAACGTTAGGATATAAAATTTATTCAAAATCGTTTGAGCTGTTGTGCAAAAACGACAAACTAATCGAAATTTCTAGAACATGTGACCTGGCACACTGTTCTTCTTGTAACCCAAAATGGTAGGATACAAAATTTATTGAAAATCCTTCGAGCCGTATTTAGATAAAGTATGCTTGACACTAACCAGTAGTGAAAAGAATTAACCCACTAATCAATATTTTTCGTACATGTGACTTATCAATACGGTTTTCTAGTACCTCAAACAGGTAAGGAACAAAGTTTAATGAAAATCGTTAGAGCAGTTTATAAGATACAATTAGCTCGACTCTGGCCCGTAATGACCCACTAATCGAAATTTCTAGAACATGTGACCAGGCACATTGTTCTTCTTGTAACCCAAAATGGTACGATACAAAATTTATTGAAAATCGTTTGACTCGTGTTTAGATAAATTATGCTTGACACTAACCAGTAGTGAACAAAATTAACCCACTAATGAATATTTTTCGTACATGTAACTTAGCAATACGGTTTTCTAGTACCTCAAACAGGTAAGGAACAAAGTTTAATCAAAATCGTTAGAGCAGTTTTTAAGATACAATTAGCTCGACTCTGACCCGTAATGACCCTGCTTTTCACCCACATCTACAGCATAGAAAATAGATGTATGGAATTAGTGGGTGTTTTTATTACTACCAATATTATAAAATAAATGTTTTCTTAATAATAAATATTTGATACCCTTGAATATGACTTTTTCCTCTTCCATTCGTTCCACGGGTTCATTGGCTGGGCAATCCATTTCCACCTCGGTTCCAAGGTCTAGCTCGCCTTCCTCGTTTTGACACACCACTGCGATGTTATTGCAATTCCCCTCGCAGTTGAGGCACATGTTGGAGCAAGAAAGCCCTGCATTTTTGCACCCACAATTTCGTTGGCAGTTATTTCTGCTTTTGCAGGATACAATCTGAAACAAAGCGGGGGGAGCAGGGTGTAATGAAGTGAATACAGGCTGATGTCCAGTATTTATTCTCTTCCATCCCTACTCTTCAGCATTATTTTCAACTCCCAGATATTGCTGGACCTGGTTATATACTCTTAAAGAGCGCTGTCGTCCTGCAGCTGCAGATGGTGGTAATGCAGAAATGTTCGAATTGTATCGAAAGGCTGACTTCTTGCACAAAATATATATCTAAGGTGGTTTAGTGAAGGCACATTTGTCCGACTATAACCCTACAATGAGACAGGGAAACTTTCCCCAGCAGCTGCAATCATCTCCTGAGTAGCGTTCGAGTCGCTAAATACTTTAACAACTTTGGTAAGAGTTTTGATAAACTTCATTTTCCCTTTCATAAACAGAGACGTTGTATAGCAAGCGTTCATAGCAGCTATGAAGAGGGTGTTTTCCGCAACAATTGAACGCACAGAATTAGTTGGAGAAAATGTAAAAAGAAAACGTTCTCATCCCTGCAGAGAACTATCAATATGACTAAAAGATCAACATCCTCCCCAACTATACTTACCGTCTCATTTGGTGAAACAAAGGAAAAAGCAGTGTTTATAGTCAAGGTGTCTGCGTCTTCTTTTGTTTGCTTGAGTGTAATATTTGTTGATGAGAACTTGTCAATCGTCATAAATATTAATCGTCCTTTGTCTTTTGTGTTAACAATAAACTTCTCTTTATAAATAGGTCGTATCATTGTCTCGTCAAACAATATGTCAGTTGAAGGATGTTTTCTTGATCGTCTCATACGATCATCAGTTTTTGTACCACCTTGTACATCATCAGGGTATCCATCAAAAACAAGTATTGTCTGTGTTTAATATTTTGGCTGTACATACTGAACATATTTGTCGCAGATTGAAGACAAAAACTGATTCTTAGGACAAACAACTTTATGTAATAAAAAACCCATTAATGACCGAATTGGGCCTTGTCGCTGAACCGCTTGTTTGTAAGCAGTTTGAATGCCTTGGAAAGAGTAGATTTGTTTCCTTTTATAAGCCGTTGTCAAATAGGAGCAAGGAATTAGGAATTCGTACATCAAAAATTCCTCAAGGTCTTCAGACGAAAGCTTTGCAACCGAAATTACCAACGCGTTGTTTACTTGTATTACACTACTCATTACCAGCAAGAGGTTTTATCCTGTTGCCCCTTTAAAATTTGACCGTTCCAAAGTCACCAATAACAGCTCTACTGATGTCTTTAATGCCTGATTCCCAAGACTCAAAGCAGTGGATTCATCTATCAGCCAAAACACCAGTGCTTATTGAGTATAAATCAGGGTTTTGAGGGAAAGATAAATGCTGCAGTAAGCATTTGTATATCTTGGTACCATCCATGTTGTCCAATACAACTGTTGAATACTTCAGGTCTACGTGCTACTCTGAATAGTAAAATTGAATACCACAATAATTTTCAATCTGTTCGAAACATGCTGCATGCACATTATTCCCATTGTTCTCCTTGCAAATATATCTTACCCTACCCCACGAGCATCAGCCAAAATACCAGTACTTATTGAGTATTATTGAGTATTTATTATTATTAATATTTTAAAATAGCAAATGCAGATTTTGAACACAGATATGCTGATTTTTATTTAGTTTTTAATTATCAGGAAACAATGAACCTCGGATCCACAAAAGGAAGTAAATCATATATTATTTATTATCCTTAATGGTCAATGTTGACCATTGACCAATGTTGACCATGATACTGACCCGTAGTGACCCAAAATGACACACTAATAACATTTTCTCGAACATGTGTCCCAGCCCAATGTTCTTCTAGTAATCTAAATCGTTAGGATAAAAAAGTAGTCAAAATCGTTTGAGCCATTTTTTAGATAAAATTGTCTTAACCCACAGTGACCCATTAATCGATATTTCTCGGGCATACGATCTATCCCAATGGTCTTCGCATAAGTCTCTCACGGTAGAATACAAAGTTTAGTCAAAATTGTTGAGCTGCATTGTAGATAAAAATAGCTTGACTCGTAGTGACCCCTAAATGACCCACTAATCGACATTTATCGAACTGGTGACCAAGACCATTGGTGTTCCTTTAATTAAAAATAGTAAGATACAAAATTTACTCAAAATCATTTGACTCATTTTTTAGATATAATTAGCTTGACCCTGACCGACAGTGACGCAAAATGACACACTAATAACATTTTCGCGAACATGTGTCCCAGCCCAATGTTCTTCTAGTAATCTAAATCGTTAGGATAAAAAAGTAGTCAAAATCGTTTGAGCCATTTTTTAGATAAAATTGTCTTAACCCACAGTGACCCATTAATCGATATTTCTCGGGCATACGATCTATCTCAATGGTCTTCGCATAAGTCTCTCACGGTAGAATACAAAGTTTAGTCAAAATTGTTGAGCTGCATTGTAGATAAAAATAGCTTGACTCGTAGTGACCCCTAAATGACCCACTAATCGACATTTATCGAACTGGTGACCAAGACCATTGGTGTTCCTGTAATTAAAAATAGTAAGATACAAAATTTACTCAAAATCATTTGACTCATTTTTTAGATATAATTAGCTTGACCCTGACCGACAGTGACCCAAAATGACACACTAATAACATTTTCTCGAACATGTGTCCCAGCCCAATGTTCTTCTAGTAATCTAAATCGTTAGGATAAAAAAGTAGTCAAAATCGTTTGAGCCATTTTTTAGATAAAATTGTCTTAACCCACAGTGACCCATTAATCGATATTTCTCGGGCATACGATCTATCCCAATGGTCTTCGCATAAGTCTCTCACGGTAGAATACAAAGTTTAGTCAAAATTGTTGAGCTGCATTGTAGATAAAAATAGCTTGACTCGTAGTGACACCTAAATGACCCACTAATCGACATTTATCGAACTGGTGACAAAGGCCATTGGTGTTCCTGTAATTAAAAATAGTAAGATACAAAATTTACTCAAAATCATTTGACTCATTTTTTAGATATAATTAGCTTGACCCTGACCGACAGTGACCCAAAATGACACACTAATAACATTTTCTCGAACATGTGTCCCAGCCCAATGTTCTTCTAGTAATATAAATCGTTAGGATAAAAAAGTAGTCAAATCGTTTGAGCCATTTTTTAGATAAAATTGTCTTAACTCACAGTGACCCATTAATCGATATTTCTCGGACATACGATCTATCCCAATGGTCTTCGCATAAGTCTCTCACGGTAGAATACAAAGTTTAGTCAAAATTGTTGAGCGGCATTGTAGATAAAAATAGCTTGACTCGTAGTGACCCCTAAATGACCCACTAATCGACATTTATCGAACTGGTGACCAAGACCATTGGTGTTCCTGTAATTAAAAATAGTAAGATACAAAATTTACTCAAAATCATTTGACTCATTTTTTAGATATAATTAGCTTGACCCTGACCGACAGTGACCCAAAAGGACCCACTAATCGAATTTCCTCGCATATGTGGTCTAGCTCATTATTCTACCTATGAGTGAAAACGGTAGGATGCAAAATTTTGTCGTTGGAGTCGTTTTTAAGATAAAATTTCCACACACACAATTTTTGTCTGTATTATTAAATGATATATACACCAAGTAATATTTAAAAAATATAGTTCTATTTAAAATACGTACAACAACTGAAAACGTACTTTGTCCATACGCTCAGTAGAACTACTATGGTTCGATTTTTTATGTAACCAAATTCTTCTGTGTATCCCTGCAGATAAAGCATAAATGCTATGCGCAACTACTCTGTAGAAGGTATCGTCTAGTGTTCCTCAGTAATGTATATTATTTTTCATATATTTTAAATAGCATTACACCATTAAAATGCATAGTAAAAGAATTTCTGTACCACAATGTAACGTAATACTACCGAATGTCCTGTAAATTAACGGCAAATGAAACACACTTCATTTTCAATACGAAACATGCCATAGTGATACCAAATAACATCTATCGATTTAATGGTAGTCGGACTTTTTCTACGTGATTTAAAACTCGGACAGTGAGACAGATGGTAGACAGACAGGCAAACCGAACTCATAAACACATTTTAACTTGTTGGTAAATGTTTAAATGGCAATAAATATCAGACATTTCACAAACTGCAAAATGTATTAATATAACAAAATAAAATACTTTAGAGGACAGTTTAAAACTTTATACAAGACCCATCAGGGTATCAGTAGAAATGTCATTCGAAAAACGAAAGTTATTATTTACACATTCCTTATATTAACACTATCAATTGTTTGACAAAACGGCTAATTTGATCAATTAATGATTTATATAAGAGCAGTTTTTGTAGTTTTTTAAGATCTTGCAAAGGATTTAGCAACTGCCGTTTATCTCCACTGAGCCAGTTTTTTAAACAATAGTTTTGGTTTTCGATTGACATTTGTACTACTGAGGAGGTTTATAAAAAATTGAAGGTGTACTGTTATTCATTTTAATCTGTAATATTAATGTTTTTATTATTTTGCTCCAATTCAAAAACCTTTTATGTTCTTAGTTAAAAAAATAGATCATACAAATAAAAGTAATTCGAAAGAAGCCGGAAATTGTATGTGAAACGCGGAAAATAAGGTACGTTCGCTATCACTAGTTTCACAAATATTCAGATCTTGATTCAATAGCAGTTGCACTCTTATGCAATAAAGCATGAATACAAAATTTATTTAAATTATATATATTAAATTCATGAATAATGAAATAATAGGATTCCATCTTATTTAGGACATAATCATCATGACAACTTAGAGTCATTACCTATCAAGTGATATCATTGAATTAATTACGTATGATAGGATTTAACAGAATGAAAAGGATATTTATTAATATCTTTTTAAGCTTTGATTCAATTTTGATAAAATTTGAAATGACTCGACAAAATTCTGCAACTTTTATATATTTTACATTTAAAACGTATGATAAGATTTAAGAGAATGAAGAAAAATTTTATTAATATCTTTTAAGTTTTGATTCGATTTTCATAAATTTTAAAATGGCTCGACACGATTTTGCGACGATTATATATATGAAATTTCAAACTTATGATAAGCATTAATAGAATGCAGAAAACTTTTATCAATATCTTTTAAAGTTTTGATTCAAATTCATGAAATCTAAAATGATTTGACAAAATTCTTCAACGATTATATATATAGATTAGCCCATTAGCCGCCGAAACTATAGTATGAGAATCTTCAACTTTTTCACTGAAAACCGTTTGCCACCACAAAGTTTGAAAGATAATCTTCGTTTTATTTAAAGGTCAAAATTTCTATTATTACATAAGGCAATTTTTTTAATTAAAAAATAGTTTTATCTTGACAGTTAATTTAAGCATGCGCATTTATTTTTACCGTACCAAAACCAGCGGGTACAGTGCTAAACATCAAACCATTTGGTTGTGTAGTTTTTGCGATGTTATATATGGGCTGAAGGAAGAAGCAAACGACGACTATATGTGTTACGTATTTCTATAATTACGAACGCACCTAAAAGTGGTGCTATACATTTCATTTCTTCCCTTTGTTAATGATTTATTTTTTTAATTGATAAAAAGAAAATGAAAAACGAAAAAAATGTCATGTTTTGCAATTGAATAAACAATTTCGGATATTGCTCCAAAGAATTGAAGACTTCTGCACTTTATACTGATTAACCTTCAATTTCACCACAGGTTCTTAGAAAAATGGATGACGTTACGCGTACCATGGCAAAATATAGCATTATTAATTACCATTGATTTGTTATTGAAATAATATGTGTCCCTAAAACTAACTTCTGAATTTCAACCACTATGTTATGTTTCGGAAAAAAAAAAACAAGTAGGATATCTTTGTTTTGCTTTTTTTTCCAGCTCCTCTGTTATGTGGCAAACTTATTAAATTGAAAAGATATAACGTTACCTATTGACTTCATAACCTTAGATGCATTATGCAAAAAATAATAATAATAATAAAATTAAAAATATGAAAATGCCCACGAGAAATCTGCCAAAACTCTTCCATACGTTTAACATTAACTTGCGAATGTCTTTGCGTGAGTAGCGTAAATTCTAAAAATTGATAGGTTTTTTTTTTTTTTTTTTTTTTTTTGAATAATTTGTGGAACACCATCTTATTATATCGAAATTGATTCCAATTTCTATTTTCACGTTCTACAGCAGCATAAACCTAAGTAAGCATCATGTTATCGCTATTACACTTTAAAAGTTAGATTCAGTTTCAGAGCCAAGCGACTCCTTAATAAATCTTATATAGTTGAATATAACACTATTCTAATCAAAACAATGATTAGAATTGTAATTTAAGCCATCTAAAGAAGAGAAGGATTAACTCATATCTTCATAAATAAATACAGGGTTATTCTAAATGATGGACCATTTTCAAAAAATTTTATTTATAAAGTACAAATCCAAAATAAACAATCTTTATACCAATGAAAGAGAAAGTTTCAAAGTTTTCTTTTAAGACACTAGGGATCTCGCCCTCCTACGAGCTAAGCTCGCCAGCCCCCCGTTCAGACAACGCAGTCTCTAAAAACACGCTAATTTGATTGACTTTAAAAAGATTTTCAAAGATTGAATTATAATTTAAAAAACAGTGGCGATCTCCCTATAAATGGGTTTCTATTCATTTTTCTTCAATTGGAGAATTTTAAGGAAAATCAGCTGCTGTTAAAAAATACAATGGCTGTTTTCGTCTTTGATTAAATAAAATCAGTTCAACATTTCAAAATAAGTTAATATAATATGAAAATCTGCATCAAAATGCAAATATATTTTACAAATACCAATGCCTTCTTTTGACGGAAACGATACAGAAGGTTATCGAATCTTAACTAAACCATTTAAACAATTTCTTTATTTTCTGCTTCACAGATTTTTCTCTTTCAAATAATATTTTTTTTGATAACACTTCATTTTCAGCTTGTAATCTTTTTTATTTTTAGTATATTATTAAATAATCGCTCGAAAGCAATCTAAACGCGTTCAATAAAATTAATATCAATCTTATAAATATAATCTCAAAATATCAAATTAATGTCTCAAATGAAAATGAAATGTGAAATGAATTAATTCCCATGTATAGTTTTTGCTATTACAAAACTTTTTTAATGGAACGATTTTGTCCAAATTTAGCATTAAATATCTCTTTAAATAATTATTAGATTTGAAAACTGTCTGCACCAGCGTATTTATCAAACATTTCTCTATAATACCGTCGATTTTCATATTTTTGTATGCTTTATTTTTCTTAATATTAACGGAGAAAGACCTCCGGTCACAAAAAATTCAAAACCGGCGGCGGCGGTGACAGCGTTAGTTACTCTTTTTTAGAATAGAGAGATAATTTGTAGAACACTATCTTATTATATTGAAATTTACTCCAATTTCTCTTTTCATGTTCTACAGCAGTATAAATCAAAATAAGCAGTATATTATCGCTATTACACTTTAAAAGTTAAATTCAGGTTCAGAGTCAAGCGACTCCTTAATAAACCTCATATAATTGAATATAACTCTATTCTAATCAAAACAGTGATTAAAATTGGAGTTAAAGCCATCTACAGAAGAGAAGGATTAACTCATATTTTTATAAATAAATACAGGTTTATTCTAAATGATGGACTATTTTCAAAAAATTGTATTTATTAAAGTACAAATCCAAAATGAACAATTTTTATACCAATGAAAAGAGGAAGTTTCAAAGTTTTCTTTTATGATATTATAAATGTTCAATGTATCCACCGTTTCCTGCATGTCAAACGTCTGCGCAATAACCGAACTACATGGCTACTACTGTGGTTCACAAGGTTTTCTGCGTTCTTGAGTTCGAAATTAGTTAGTCGCAAATTGCAGTGCAACGGTCATTTCGTACCAAATTTGGTGTTAAACCACCAACTAGAAAAAGCGTAAGCCGATGGTATGAGCAATTTCGACAGACTGGAAGTGTGTGTAAAGGAAAAAACACAGGCCGACCGTGTGTGTCAGAGGATGATGTCAGACGGATTGAAGAAATTTTTGTTCGAAAGGGTGAACACATTGAACATTTATAATGTATTAAAAAAACTTTGAAACTTCCTCTTTTCCTATGTACAAAGATTGTTCATTTTGGATTTGTACCTTGAATCTAACTTTGAAAGAGTAATAGCGATATTAATGCTTATTTAGGTTTATCCAGCTGTAGAACTTGAAAATAGAAATTGGAATCAATTTCAATATAAGATAGTATTCCACAAATTATCTCTCTATTCTAAAAAACAAGTAACTATCGCTGTCACCGCATTTTGAATTTTTTGTGACCGGAGGTCTTTCTTCGTTAATATTGAGAAAACTATTCTACAATTTTTAAAAAATAAGCCCATCATTTAGAATTCCCTGTATAAACTCATTTATACCAAATTTCATTGTCAAACATTTATGTTTAATTCCTAAAAATGATTTGGAGTCGCTAACTACAATCAATATTAATACTTTATTTAATCGTAGCAACTGAAAATAATATCGCAAAATACATTCAACTGTTTTATTATTACGTGAACGATTTCTAAAGTTAATTTTTAAGTTCACATTTTAAAAATAAATTATTATTAATTATTCAAAATTTCTGTTTTTTTTTTTAATATATTGATGCAAAATAATAACGAATATGTAATGTATCATACACAGCTTATTTTTGATTAAACTTTGTGTGCATAAATGACATTTTCATCGATTCCATTTTTAACGACACTAGTTAATAAAATGATTTTAGGATGCGAAACTATTTCATGATTTTATGCTGCAATATCTTACATATTTATATCTTACTTACATAAATAACTTTTATCTCCTTTTCAATTCAATACTTTTTTTCTTTATTTACTGTTATGAATTATCTAAATACACGTTGGATATATTATGATATGTTATCATCGGTAGAATAACTGCCAGATATCATTTCCATGCCAAATGTTTCGGTCGATAATATAGATTTTATTAAAAAAAATCATTTTTATTCCTAATTTTATTTCATTAATTAATACAAATGGTTTCCTTAAAATCAGTTATAATAATATTTTTTGTGCTTATTTGCACACTATTGTCTGGTGCAGCGAAAGAAGGACTTTACGATAAGTATAATAAAGGAGGCATATTATTACAGTACTTTGAATTACTGAAGTACTTATCTGGGGATTTACCAGGTAAATATGTTTGATAAAATTTTAAGAATGTATCATGACTAATTAACAATCAAAGGTATCGTGAAACATAATCGAATTTCTTAAACTGTTGTTAAATTTCAAATACACTGTGATCATTTTTATCAATCTTTAACTTTATAGAAGTAAAGAATAATTTAGAAATGCTTTCGTGCAATAAGAATAATAAAGAAGGCGTATTATTACATTACTTTTAATTTGTGAAATTAGCAGTTAAATATTTTGTATAAAGCTTTAAGATTGTTTTATAAATAATGAAAAAAAGGAAGTATTGTAATTATATATACATATATAGAAAAATTTTAAGCTATTGTCAAAATATCCCAATGTCATTTAATAGTTTTTGTCATTCTTAAACTTTGTAATACTAAAGAATAATGTCGATCTCTTTTCATAGCTGATTGGTAATAGCAATTTTATTTAACCTTGTCAAAAATTAAAAAGTTCATATGAAGGTTATGTTGCTAATAAGAAGAAAAGTATTAAGCATATTGAATAACAAGATCGAAAAGTCATGTCTCCAGAATAGATTATGTAACACTTTCCGGCATAATCAGTATACTGCAGCAAAACTTCACAGATTATTAAGATGAAATATGATGTCTGAATAAACAATTTGAAAAACTCATACCGCATTAAAAACCCAATTTCTGGTATTACAATCATATCAGAAAAATGTCAGTTTTTTTTTCTTTTTTATTTTGCTGCCCTTTATGTATACTACATAATATGCTAAAAGATAGTACAGTGAAGCGAATAGCACAGAAAATTTGTATTCAGCAATTTTCGTGAATAATCGGAAATGTACTTGAAAACTTTTGCGCAGCCTTGTACATGATCAGTAGAGTTTATCACACCAAGTAATAAGAATAATAAAGAAGCCATATTATTACATTACTTTTAATCTGCGAAATTTGCAGGTAAATATTTTGTATAAAGTTCTAAGATTCTTTTATAAATAATGAAAAAAAAAGCATTCGAAAGTATTCTAAACTAGTCAGATGTGGCAATCCTAAAACTTTATTCTATATCATACATGTTAATTTCCTAAAAAAAAAATGCAACATGTCAGCGCCACTGGTTAGATGATTTACACCAAAATCTAATTTTCAACAGCTTATGCACACTTCTAACTGAGTATGAAGTTTGATGAAAATCCGCTGATTAGTTTTTGGGATTGTTTTAGCTATTGCGAAAATTGTAAAAAAATCTGCATGGCAGGGTCACCTCCTTGGCGATTAGTACCAAAAACTAATAAGGACCAGTTTCTACCATGGACTAACTGAAACTGAAACTTGATGAAAATTCATACATTAGTTCTTCAGATACAGATATTCCGGAAATCTTGAAAAATGCAGCATAGCAGCGTCACCTGTTGGGGGATTTACACCAAAAACTAAAAACCACTAATTTATATCAGAGACTAACTGAATATGAAGTTTGATGAAAATTCGTGCATTTGTTCTTGAATTAGAGCTATTGCGATAATCATGAATAATGTAACATGGTAGCGTCACCTTTTGGGCGATTTTCCCCAAAAAGTAATCAGCATTAAATTATATCATGTATTAACTGAAACTGAAGTTTTAGGAAAATCCGTGCATTAGTTCTTGATAGATAACTAATGCGGAAATCGTGAAAAATAAAGCACGGTAGCACCACCCGAGAGGCGTTTTACAACAAAACGTAATCCGCGTCAGTTTATATCAAGGTCTAGTTGAATCTAAAGTTTTGAAATTCTGTGCATTAGTTCTTGAGATAGAGCGCCTACAAAATTTCTGTCAGACACAGACTCACAGAGTGACAGACAGACTTAGACAGACATTTTCTAAATACTATCATATCGTGTTCAGAACATTCTAAAACGTATAAATCCATAGAAAACCGGAATTGGAAGTTTTTCACAATTCCAACACATTCTTCTTGTAAAGATAGAAGAAAATAAAAAAGTAAGTGGGCCGACCGGTCCGATCAAAAAACTAGACGGATGTGGCTATCCCAAAATTTTCTTCTATCTCATACATGTTATTATTTCCTGAAAAATGCAGCTCAGCAGTGCCACCGGTTAGATGATTTACATCAAAATTTAATCAACAACAACTTATGTCAACTTCTAATTGAATCCGAAATTTCGTGAAAAACCGGGCACTAGTTTTTAAGCAGAGCTATGGCGGAAATCGTAAAATATTCTGCATAGTCACTATAATATTTACTTATTATAGATAAATTCATTATATTGAGTATTTATATATATATTACATTAACGTGTGTAACACAGAAATCGACATTTTTTGTAAAATGGAAAATGGCAAGCAAATTATGTAAAAAGGCCAGAGGTACAGTACCATTGCTTACATTTGAATCTTTTTTTTTTCCGTAATGCAACTTTAAAGTACAGTAAAACCTGCTAAGATAAAATTGCTCGGCACCAGAAAAACTTATTTTTAGGCATGTTTTCATCTCATCAGATAAGCTATCCCTGAAAATGTTTCATAACCGGATTCGCAGCTAACTATTGCATGTTAGTGGAAGTAGTTGACAAAAATTAAATTCAAGATTAGTTTTTAAATTAGAAAAAAATGGTTGCACGATAAACTGATTTCAAATAATTTATTTCTGAAATAATATCATATATTTTTTTCTATTTAGATATTTATATTCTATTATACAGGGTGATTATAATTAAAGTTTCACTTTAAAAAGGCTTTAAAAAAATGACTCTTCAGAATGACCTGATATTTCATGTGAGTATACGTGAAGCAATGGGAATTTGTTTTGCGAAAAAAGTACAAAATTTGACCGACAGAAGGCGCTGTGCTCGTTAAGATATGCTAATTAAAAGAGGTGACTTGGCTTTGTGGTACTCTTTGTTCAAAGCTTATCCACCACGACAAGTTTGTGCCACAGCCGATAAGAAAAAAACGGTTTTTAAGTGTCCCAAGGCCAAAAACCGTAGAAATAGCAAAAATGAAAATGAAACAGTCAAATGAACCCGCCTCTTAAAATTTACCAATCAACTTCTTCCAACTGAATGCAATCACTGCGCTGTAGCCGCTTCTTAAACCATTTAATGTTCGAAATTTCTTCAATTCAATTGCCGCACAGTCATCGTTCTTGTAAAAAAAAAGCTTCAAAATCAGAGCCCGATCCCTCAGTAATAGATTCATGACTATCTTCTCAGATGCAGAATAAGAGGAACTGCATGTTTCCCTCCTTTTTGTCATAAGTATATTGTGCATTGCGCATGTCACATCTCTTTATCAGCACATTATGAAGTGTACAGCGCTATCTATCGGTCAACATTCGTACTTTTTTTTTCTTCCGCAAAACAAATTAACATTACTTAGTGTATATTCCCATGAAATATCACAAGTCATATCACTTGTATATTCTGACAAGTGGTACATTTTTTACAGCCTTTTGAAAAGGAAAATTATTATCACCGTGTATTTATTTCTATTTAGATTTTAATTTAGACTTCTCTCTATTGACACATGGTAGGCAGAAGAGTTAAAATGACAGAAACTAGTTTTTATACTTCAATAAACTTATTTTTGTGTTCATGAAGCCCTCTCATGAGTTCGTGATATGGTTCTAAAATTTTCATCAAAATATATTAAACATTGTTCAATTTTAATTCACTAATTATCAGAAGATACATTATCACAAAAATTGCCAATACTTTCAAACACATTGAAGAAATAAAATCCCTCAAATTATCTTTTATCAGAAAGTCTGATAAACAGAATTTTTTACAAATTAAAACTAAAAGTACTAGAGAACTATGCCACCTACGAGCTACACGCTCGCCAACCCACGTTCAGAACCGCAGAATCTCAAAACAGGCTAATTGGAATGGCTTTAAAATGATTACGAAAGTTTGAATTATAATTTAAAAAAACAGTGCGATCTCCCTGTAAACGGGTTTCCATTCATTTCCCTTTGATTAGGGAATTTTGAGGCCGAATCAGCTGCTGTTGAAACAGCTAATGGCTGTTTTCGTGTTTGGTAAAATATGATCAATTAAACTTTTGAAAATAAGCTAATATAAAATGAACTAATTAAACAGATCCTTCACCTCCCTGTATTTTTTAAACAAAGCTATATGAATGTATTTTAAATAAGACATTTTAATTGTATCTTGTTAAATCTGACGCAATTTTCACCAAAGTTTTTTTTTTCTCTTTTTAATATTCACGTCAATTTTTTTTTCATCTTTTGTTCTTTTGTTTTATAGGAAGTATTATTATTTGCGCTCTCTTAGAATTGGCAGCAATAGTTGATCATCTAGAAATATGAAATAAATGTATCGTATGAATATATTTAAAATTTTAAACTGTTTGGCAATATTATTATTTGAGTATTTTATATAAGAGGTAATTTCTCTCATTTACTTCTTTTAACGCATATTAATGGATTTATTGTTTTAAAGTTTTCTTTCTTTTATAATATTCACGTGCAAACAACATTTTTATGATGTAATTTTCAATATTTTCCTACTTTTAACACGTAATCATCTAATTCTAATTTAAAGGTTTCTTTTTTCTGTTTGTAATAGTCATGTGTAAAAAAATTTATTGAAACAAAATATTTTTCTTTGAGCTGTTTTTACAATGGGCAACAGTTTAAAATAATAACTTTTCTCAAATATGTAAAAAAATCTCTCGAAATTCTGAAAATTTAAATTGAAATGGAAAAAAAATCCTCCAAAAATTAGTCAAATTAAAAATGCAGTCTGTACATCACTGTCGTCTAATGTTCACCCTTAAAAAATAATTAAATTCCTATGTATAGTTTTTGCTCATACGGAAATTTTTAATGCAATGATTTTGACCAACTTTTAACGTTAAATATCTCTTTAAATATTTCTTCGATTTAAAAACTGCTTAAGCGTACACTGTAAAAAAAAATGGTAACTTTCCATGTAAAATCCAGGAACGTTTCGCCTTTTATCAGGTTTTCAGAATAATTTAGCTCTTTCCTGTGAAATTCTGGTTCTCTTATCTGAAACGTTCCTGAACAAAATTGGAAACAGCAAAACGCTGCGGCCGCCATTTATTATTTTTTCTCCCTATAATCCGTTGCTCGCGCGCGAGTGTCGAAAACGAATTCCTTAAATGAATGTAAAAAAATCAATATGGAATGCAAATAAATCAATAGACGACATAATCCTTTACGTCTCTATTGCCAAGATAATTCAGATGAAAATACAATACCTCTGTGACATCACTAAGAGATTATCTCTCGTACTTGTCTGTGAAATCTTTAACGAGCAGACTGTGTAAAAAAAAAAATACACCTATTATTTGGATCTGCATTAACCAGGGGACAATCAAATATGATTCTCACCTATTTTGATTAATTTAAAGTATGTCTTAGAGTTCTTATCTCTAATTATTCTTGTGGAAGGATTTCTTCAAATGGGCCTTAGATTTTCAGAAATTAGATGCCGAGTTTTAGCATACGTTTCAAATACCCATTAGTTTGCAGCTCTCAACGTGTCTTTCGTGGTGTGGACGCAGAAAGCTTGCACGCCACCCGTACGGCCCGGGTTCGATGCTACCTCTTGACTTTTTTTTTCTTTTTTAATTAATTTTATATTTTAACACTTTATTACAATTTGATTTAAATTTGACATATATTTGACACTTTGAATTGCTGCAAATTTGAATTTTTTTTTTTTTTCGGAAAAAATATACAATTACGTTTAGGTTTTTTTTTTCATGAAAATTTATATGTATTTTATCTAACTTGTAAACTAACATAATCACTGACGAAAATCCAAAATATTTTATGTCTAGATTTTTTTTCTAATTATTATTTACATTTATATATTTTTATATTTTAAGCAAAGTTCAGAAACAATATATCACATATATATTTACTTTATTGAATTTTAACTGAAAATTTATTTTTCCGTGTAAATTATAAATAATAATTTTGATGTCAATTTCAAAATATTTTTTCATTCTAACAAATAATGATAATAAAGCGAAAATTGTCAACTGGAAATGTAAAAATCGTCTTTGGATCCCGCATGCTGTGAAATGTCAGTAATGTCGTAATGAAGGGAACGAACATCCAGAGTGAATTATGTCAGCCAGGTATCGGTCCGGATAGCCCAACAGGTAAGGCATTGGCACGGCACGCCAAGTATCCAGGTTCGATCCCTGGTCTGGACATTTTTCGCTCTTGTGCTACTCCAGCCTGGAATATGTCAGTAATGTTTTGCTGTCAACAGAAATATTCCTGGTATTTCGCAGGAAACTTACTGGCATTTCTGTAGAAAGTTTTTAACATATACAGTAAAGTACCAGTCATTTTCAAGAAATGTTTCTTGGAAATAATGGGCAACTCAGCTGCCCATTTTTTCCCAGGAACGTTGCGGAATTTTTTTTACAGTGCAAATTGCAAATGAATGTCCCACAGTTTTTTCAGGAAACCTATGGTAAATGATTTTAAAATAAATAGTGTGTTATATTTAATATGTGTATAACTGGGCCATTCAACGAACAATATAGACAAACTATGAAATCGAAATATTTTTAAAAATTTGAAATTAAAAATAAAGAATTTTTCTTGGTAAAATTCTTTCATTTCACGACGAAAGTTAATACACACACTAATATATTTATATATTTATTTTTAAAAATGGTAAATGATGAAATAAATTTAAATTTATGGTATATAAAATTATTATTATTTCAAAAATTCTCTGTTTCAGGATGTAATTGTGGACAATTGTTTCCTTGCTCATATACTAATTGGGACACTAAAACATGTTATTGTGATGTTGGATATACCGATGTGTCGGGTACTTGTATAGGTAAATAAGCTGAAAAAAATTGTTATGCATTTATTAATATGTATTTGTAGTTTTTCGAATGTGAATTTCTGTATTTACTATAAGGAAATAAAATGTTGAATGCTAAAAATACATATAAACCACTTATCCAACATTTTAAAAATCAATGTTTTAGATAAAAAGAAAGGCATTAAAGTCTCGAAATTTAGCGAATAATAAGAGCATCGACGTATGTGTAGGATTTGTGAGGCGAAAAGCCCAAAAAACCTTTTTTTGAAAAGAAATCAGCGATGTGCCTGAATTATTACACATACACAGTCAGGAAACTACGAATTTTTTATACGTGTGTCCGATAAAAAATGAGAATCGCCCGTTCAAGGGAACAAAGAACCTTCAAACTTATTTCTTTAGTATTTTTATCAAAGTACTTTATATACTATTCCAGGTCTATTCTATATAAATTATGTCATATATTTAACACAAGCAATAAAAAATTTGAAGAAAAATAATGATTTTTTTTCTAAATATTTTATGTGTTGTGAAGAATTTTTAAAACGCCCCATGTGCAATCCATATGAATTTATCAAACATCCTTTTCATTTCAAAGAAATATATTTCTTTTTTGTTTTCATTTTGCATTAAAAAAAATTCGAAACAAAGAAGTTTTGGGTTTGGAAATCTTCCTGTACTCGAGATTGTTGATTTTACAATATTTTCTGTCTGTCACCAGAGAATGTGATTGCATGTCAATACTGGGTATCCAACAGACAGCCTTCGTTGTTTTCTATTTCTGTGATTCATTGACAATTGAGGTGCTTATTCCGATTTTATTTATTTTACAAATAAACCTGCATAGTGTTTATAATGGCATATATAAGATAACAACTATTTCCCTGTTCTTTTCTCGCATTTTACAAAAAATGAAAAATATTTGAGACTTCCGTCTTTAGACATAACATAATGCATTATTTTGCAGATTACGGAATTTTATGATCATTAATGGCCTATATGAGACTTTATTTAACAAATGGAGAAATAATGGCAAAATAATGTGATTTTTTTCCAAATGTAATCCATTAACCCCTTCGCGAAAAGTGTCTTTTTCGGGATTTTTAATATTTTATCAACTGTTTTTTTAAAACAGAAATTTTTGCCTTATTGAATCGGGAAAAAACTCGGATTTAAATAAGGCAAAATTTACAATAAAAATTTACTGGAGAGAATAATCACTGATTCTGATCACCTTCCGCGGCACGAATACCGGTCGCTCGTCTCTAGGGGTTAAAGAATTAACGTAGTCCGACTTCATTATAACGGTATTTACAGCAAAATAAATGTGATACCCTTTAAATGCTGAAAACAAAATTAACTTAGATCTGCAAGTTGAACTTCATTTAATTCTAAAACAAAAAAAGCCAATATCGCCGTTAAAACTTCCATCTTTATTTCGTTAAAATTAAAAGCTTTGATGACATATTTTTTATAATAACTGCACATATGTCACAAAATTTTAAAACTGTAGTTCGGAAATCAACTCAAATTACAAAATTTGAAATAATAGTTTATCGCATATTTTTTAAGTGAAAATCTTTCTAAATGAACATACTAGAAAAGTTCTGAGAGACCTCAGTAGAGAAGATCCAAGTAGGTTTTCCTCTTGTTCCACGCACATTGGCAGTACGTGGTAACAAACGTTTGAATTTTTAAATTACTAAATTAAAAATCTAAGAAAAATCTCATCTTGAACTTAACATTTTCCCAATATTCATATAATTTAAATTAAAAAAAGGAATCAATTTAAACTAGTCAAAATAAAAATTTAACCCTTTATCTACTGACGTACTAAGTACCATTAAAATAGATTGTTATAAAATTCATTTGATACCATCGATTGATTTTAATATAGTTTAGAATGAGTTATAGATACATTACTTTATCTTATTACAAAAACATTATTGGATACACAAAGCAAAAATATTTTTAAAAGGGTGATTTCTTTTGCCTTTGCATCTTTTCTGCTTTCTTGGTGTTGGGGGGAGGGGGGATGTTTCAATTCGGAAGTATTTTGATATTTCTATTCTAAGAACATTATATTTATAAATTTTTTATTCTAAAAAATACTAAGAAATATATTTAAAATAAAAGATTTGAGGGGCGGTTATAAATATTTCAAAAAATACCTATAAAATCAAATTTAATTAATTCTTCTAAATCTTTCAGTCTTTCTAAAATCCTTCTAAGATTTATTAAATTATTATGCAAATTTTCAAATGTGGTTTAAACAATTCACGAAAAATGCTTTAGAAGATAAAATTTTCATGAATTTATAATTCAGTACACAAAAGGTTAAAATAAATTTTAATAAAAAATAAAAGTTTTTTAATAAACAACTTTATAAATTTTATGAAAAAGATTTATCATTTTTACTTTTTTATAGCAAATTTATGAAATTAAAAATATGTTTAAGAAATCGTCTTCTGTGTTTTCAGACTAAATTCATAAATATAAACTGCTTAAAATACTGAAAAGAAAATTGTTAAATTGAGTAAGTATTAAAATTTTTATGTCGAGTTTCAGCTCAATTTTAAAAATTTCATGTTTCGGCAAAAGTTTGAATTTCTGAAGTCAGAATTATTATTTATTCTAATAAAATTATTTAATGTTATTTATTGTTATTTAATGATATTTTTAAAACGAAACCGCAGAAGGAAAAATAAAAAATGTAATGAACTACAAAATGCAAATTTAAATAAATAAAGACACAATCATGCTTAATGGTACACAAAACACGAACTTTAATAAGCTAAAAGTTAACTCCTACGTTTCGAGCTGTTTCTACAGCCGTCTTCAGGAAAATATGATGGTAAAATGGCTCAAATTTCAGAGACGAAAGCTTCGTGTGCAAGAGATAATTAGACGAAACTTGCACAGGAAGCTTTCGTCTCTAAATTTTGGGCAATTTTACCATCATGTTTGCCTGAAGACGGCTGTAGAAGCAGTTCGAAACGTAGAAGTTAACTTTTAGCTTATTAAAGTTCGTGTTTTGTGTAGAGTAATTCCGGGATTTATGCCTCTCATTTTTTTGAATTTGTGTATAAAGTCCCATGGTGGGCATAAAATAAAAAAAATCATGGTGTGCTATTTAATGTTAAATATACAACGCGTGTACTTCGACAAAAAAATTCAAAACAAATTATTAATATTTTTTAACAATTTTTTCTAAAACATTACAATGCGGCGCGTCATCCGTACATTCAGGCTGAGACGCCGCACTTGTGCGGTAGTTAGGCCATGCTTGTAATAAGAACAGAATGAAGTTATAAATAAAAAAAATTAAACAAATATTCATATCTGGACTATAATTAACGATATAATAACAAAGTGAAACTAAATGAGTACAATGAAACGTATTAGTAGATTCAAATTAATAATTGTGGCCTACATTCACTATTAAAATTATCGACTATTTTTTTTTTTTTTTTACATTAAATTTTAATTGTTACTTCAGCAACAACGTAACATAAATGTATTAGAAAGGGAAAAGAGAAAAAGCAAAATTATGTTTACATAATTTATTTGTTAACCCTTTCGGGACCGGTAGCTTTTACACAAATTTTATTCGGTTGGTACCACTTTTTTAAAAGAAGTTACCTTTACTTAAATAATAATGATGAAAATGCTCTAATTAAACAAAGCAAACATTACTTTTCTTTTTTACTGGTGCCAGAAACAACTTTTGTAAGCTCTTTATGAAGGTGCTTATATGCACCTATGGTCCCGAATGGGTTAAAAGACCTGTTTTTTCGACTACAATCTACAGAAAAAGTGTCGAAAATGTACAGTTTTTATGTAAATACATTTAAACACATGATGCAACGAAGCCAATTACACTTCCTCTATTTTGGAGTAGTTTGCAAATTAACGTCTTCGTTAAGCGTAATCCAATTTTTCATTATTATCATCTTGACTTGCATCTTTCTTGCATTTCTTACTTTTATTTTCCCCTTTTTCTCCTTTGGTTTTAGTAAACTTGATAACAAGCCTGACAGGGTTAGTCTGTGCAAAAAGAAAAGGAAAAGTTAATAACACTTAATCATCCCGTACAAAAGACCCTGCGGCATGTATACCAGAATAGCAGTGCGACATGTATCCCATTTTGCATGATGCATACATTGGCCCTCACAGTTACCTGCCATCGCTAAGGGGAATGGAGTAACCATACACACAGTACTCTATACAAACTCTACACTTAGTTTTGACTTCGAAATCCTGCATGCATTTAGTATTTAGTGTATGAAAAGTATTTAAACATATTGTGTTTAAAAGTTTGGACAGTGAAATCACGCATTTACGACAAATTAAGGATTGTACTTCTACAAGTAAACATCGAAATGGGATTCACGCTATACACTGGTTAAAATAATCTCATTGCGCACCTATACTGTGCGTTTGACGACCATCTATCGATAATTACAAGAAATACAAGGGGTGCGGCATCTATTCCGTATGCGGTGACTCTCCCGGACTTACCCTACCATTAAGCAAGATTGTGTCTTTTTTTATTATATTTTATGGTGCAATTGTCCAGTATGTGTTATAGCAAATTTAAAATCTACATTTCTCCTTCCATAATAAAACTAGTTGGATGTGCCAATCCAATAACATTCTTCTATCTCATAAATCATAATATTTTAAAAAGTAATTACAAATATTAATACCTCAATATTATTAGTTCAATACTGTACCAACTTTAATTTTCATTTTACATTTCTGCTTCAGCAGAGTTGGGCAGTATCGAAAATACATGTATTTGAAATACATTTTAAAAATACATTTGTAATTTGTATTTTGTATTTTAAACCTTCAAAACAAATGTATTTTAGTAATGTATTTTGGAATGCTTTTTCAAAGTATTTTGTATTTTCAAAATACTCAAAATACATTCCTTCAGATTTCAAGCTGTCGTGTCTAAAGCGCAGATTCTAGATTTAGTCCAGGCAATAGAGACCGTATTAAGGACTTTACCTAGCAAAATTAATGGTAGTACTGGAATTTGGCTTTCTAGATGTTTTTTGGGTCGCTGAATCCGAATTTGAAACTTCCCACCAAAATTTCCCCCGGTAACCCCCCGCCCAAATTTTGGTAAAAAGCCCCCCCCCCCCCAAAAAAAAAAAAAAGGTTTTATTAAAAAATTACATTTTTTTATTTTTTTTTAAGGGAAAAGTAGCTGGAAATTCAGAAAGTAGACAAAATTTGCAACAAATTAGATACATGACATTATGATTTAGGATGAAGGGGAAGGGGGGATCTGCCTCGGAACGTGCGCCGCAGTGCTGCTTGGACTAAGTTGCGCAATTCCACTTAACCACTCACACGTTTACATTAGCCCTCCCATCTTCCCTCCGAACTTTCTCTATAAGGTTTACTTTAAGTTTTTTGGGTCGCTGAATCTGAAATTTTAACTTACCCCCAACATTCCCCCTCCCCCCCGAACCCCCCACCCAAATATTTGTTTTTAACTTAAATTTCTTATTGTTTTAAGGGAAAAGCATTACGAAATTCAGAAACTATGCAAAATTTGCAACAAATAGGACATACGACATTATGACGTAGGATAATCAGGGAGAGAGGGGGCTACCTCGGAACATTCCCCGCGCGCTTTTCTCAAAAACCAAATTTTTTCAAAAAATCAATTTTTGGGGGGGGTTGCCGGGTGAAATTTTGGAGGGAAGTTACAAATTCGGATTCAGCGACCCAAAAAACATCTAGAAAGCCGATTTCCAGTACTACCATTAATTTTTCCAGATAAAATCCCCTATTGCCTGGACTTCATCATTTAGTGCACGTAGCGCCGCAGTGCATGTTCCGAGGCTGCCCTCACCCTCCCCGTTCATCCTAATTATTATAAAGTCTTAGTATTAATATTATAGATTCTCTGCTGATTTCATATTTTATATTTTGTCTTGGCGTTTAGAAATAGATCTTGTTAATTGGAATAGATCTTGGAAATTTTTCATTCTAATATTCTGATGCCAATCTGGCATTTAGGAATAAAAATTAAGTGGTCCAAAAATGAGCCACCACCCTTGAAGGGGTTAAGAGCTGAACCGTATACTAATCGGTATTTTTTACGCTCCAAGAGTCGTTCATTTATTTCTAGGTTTGGAATTTGCGAACAGCAACAGCGTTTGTTTTTTCATATATGGTAATCCGTTGTTTATTATAACTGCTTATCCATTAATATTTAATTTAGAACTTAAAATATTACAATTGGATCGTGTTAAAAGGTTTTAGATAAATAAAGAAAAATTGATATGATAAAAAGCAGATTACGTGCATATGTCTATAAGTTGAACAATCATTATACTTACGTGGGTGGTTCAATAATTATTGCCCCTAATATACATAAACTATTTGTACCGCGATGGTTAATGTGGAATATCGAAGCTTAATCTCTTAAATGCCGATATGCTTAATTTCAGAACCGTAGCTGCTGTATTAACATAGTTTTGGAGGGAGGGGTGAAGTTTTAAAGACCTATTTTAGGGGGAGTTTTAAGAAAGGGAGTGTGAGGGTGAAATGCTGGTTCGGAGCTAATGAGGCTACATTTGGACAGTGGATGAAAAGCGGCTAATTCACTATGATCCCGATTCCACGCGACAGTAGTTACGTCTCATCCACTGTCACAAATCTAGCCCCATAAGCTAAAAATCAGCCTTTTACCCCCACTCCCTCCTTTTCACTCCTCCCTCCAAAACTATGGGAATATAGCAGCTACGGTTCTGAAATTGAGTATGTAGGCATCTAAGACATTAGTCTTCGATATCCCACAAAAACCATCGCAGTACAAATATTTTATATTAACTAGGGACAATAATTATTGAACCACCCACGTATAACTAACATGGCCGCAATAAGTTTGTTTTTCTCGAGGATGTGGAAGAACGGGTATCTTCCTCTCCCTTGCGTATTATATAAGTATATTTTATAAAAAAATATATAAATAAAACTGTTTAAATATGCACATTTTAACCTTAAATGAATATTTTAGAACTAGCAAAATTACAAAAGACACTCAAACCAAAATAAAAAATATTTTTAATTTTTAAAAAATGTATTTTTTTTTTATTTAGCGGAAGTATCCAACCTCCGGCTTAGTGAAGCCACGTGTAGTGCAGCCTTTAGGGGACTACTCGGACTCAAACGCATGATTTTTTTTTATTTAACCCGAGAGTAGTCGCGCCTGTTTTCAGAACGTTATTAGTCGGCCTCTGTTATTTTGCCACCAACCCCTACATACAGAAAATGTAACGTAATAAACATTTTTTACTTAATATTCGAATATCACATTTCAATGAAGTTATAAATTCGCAGTTTACCTAAATTACGCATTATATTCATAAGATTTGGAATAATGGGAAAAAGTAAAATTGAACTGTCATTGATGATTTTTGTGCAGACTTTACCACATATTTCAACTTTACTTTTATAAATGTACCTGAAGGAAAAACTATGATGTCTTGTTACTTCACTATGTTGATGGAGAAACATTTAAAGTCAGCTACGTGATAGTTCTTCATTGTAGTTGTAAGTGTACATGAGTTAGGAGAAGATAATTTATAGGGGCTGCAAAAAGCCCGACATGCGACTACTCCCGGGTTAAATATCATTTTTTTTTTTATCAGATCATTCAGCAATTGTGCTGAAATAGCAAAGAAAAGGATGAATAAATATAGAAAAAAATATTTTATATATATTCCTTTAGCTTTTTGAAATAATTTATATTGATAAATTATTATAATAAATTATTATAATACATAGTAATTTATTTTCCTTTAGCTGATTGTAAAGAAAATCCTTGTGAGAACGGAGGAACATGTACAGTGGAAAACAATAAAGTTTTTTGTGTCTGCAGAAAACCTTACGCAGGAAAATTATGCGACAAAATAAGTAAATAAGTGTTGTATCTTTTAATTTCATATGTAGTATTTCTTATGTCATCATATGTACCTTTTCTTTTGCCCATTCAAAACGCCAACGATGAATGCGGTATTATATGGATTTCGATAAGAATTTTAATTATTTTCTCTTTTTAACACTGATTAATATCGATAATTTTGAGCAGTAATTTTCAGTAGAAGCAAGCAAGAAATCTTTACCTGAAATAAGGATTGTTCTTGGAAACAAACTGAATACTGTGTGTTACTATCTTTAAAAATTGATTTTATAGACATTATTGTCCACTAGACCGGAGTGAAAAACAAAAAGTTTTGCAAATGGAATCGTAATAGTGCGGAAAAGTTGCTACTCGTCAATACAAGCACAGTGAAAAAAAAATTTTTGAAATCGAAGAATATCTTCCGTTCGCGCATCGCGTTCAAAGTTTTCGAATTTGAACAAAAATTGTACAAATATACGAAAAATCGTAAAAAGGTGTAAACTTTTTCCGATTGAACACATTTTTTTGTACATACCATGACCTTGAGATGTAGAATGGAAGAAAAATACCACACACTCCTCCTTTATCCCCTTCAAACCCCCTCAAGGGGGTGAAAATGGCCAATTTTCGTGGAAAATACCGAAATTACAGGAGATGTAAATATTGACGAATCGGTCTCATTTTTTTTTTCATAAGGCAACCTTGAGGCTAAAAGTAGGAAACAATCCCCTCCCCCCTCGAGAGATCAAAATTGTGCAGCTCTTGGCCCGTCCTTCTAAGGATGACTCAGGACTCACCACGGGAAGGTGGCTGCACTGCGAGTCCCACCCACACCCTACTCAACCAACCAACCAAAATGTGGGCGTGGAGAATCATGCAGATGCAGATTCAGGTACTGCGAATTCTGATTTAGTGTCAAATTTTATCATGATAGCACGAGAAGCGAGGGTGGCTCTTATAAAACCATCACGTCGCTCATGCCCAGACACTTTTGAGGAGGCCTGTGTTACCAGCTTAACACTGCGCTCTACGGCTTGCGTATGACATGGTATGTCTGCCAGATTCAAAGGAAGAGTTGGCTTTCTCCCCTTGGAAATCAAGTCTGCAATGTCAGCTGAAGAAATGTTTACCAATAGAGGAGGACAGGTAATCTATGTTTGAATTGGTAAGAATTGCCCTGCACTTTTCTTTTTCTCGTCTAATTTTGCTTCTATGAACGATCAGCGATGTATTACTATCAGTAATAAGACTTACGTCTTTTAGAACGCTAGAGGTAATGGCAGCTGTTGTTCTGTCTGACAGACCAAAGCGATTACTTGTCAAAGCAGTAGCTGGAAGCGACATGCGCATTTGTGAAGAGTCTGGGCTCCTTGACAGAGCAGACAAAGATCGTGTGCGCTGAAAATCTAAATCATCCTGATCCTCATTGACATCAACATTTGTCTCCTCTCTTTCAGGATCAATGCTGCAACCAGGCAAGCTTTGCATTTGTGTGCTAAGCACATCAAGATGACGAGCCTTTCTTTGCAAAGATGATTTAAGATTTTGTGTTTCCTTTTTATGCACCGTCGGCCCTATTTTACCTGATCTAAGGTGTCTTTGTGCGTAAAGAAACATCAGTTCCAATGTAGGTATTTTCCTGTCCTTAGGGCAATCGCAGCTGACAGCTATAGGATTAGGACAAATACACTTGTCAAAGTTTTTCCCTCAAGTGCATTCTAGTGTCATTTCGCGTTTGCATCTGATATGTCAAATAATGTGTTATACGACTGATGGATGAAATCATTGTACTTCTTCTGTTTCCCAGCCGTGTCTTTGTCTCTTGGATATGATTTATGAAGAGAATAATAGCGATCGTGTAGTTGTTTCATCTTTTGAACGACTCTTGTGTGACAAACTGTAGGAATCGAAGCCTTCAAATACAGTGACTCAATCTGTTGAGCTACAGTGTTTGCCACTTCTAAAAAGCTCAACTTCCTTCCAGGTTTAAAGTCACCAGACTGCAATAACATAGCGTATTGCACTTCATGCCAACATTTGACAACGTCAGCATTGGTGGGAAGAATTGCCGATGGCAGTGGTTTTGGTGCACCAAAAAATGGGCAGCGAGTATGAACGCTTCGAGTGAGTGCCATAATGATGATAAAAGAAGCTAAATTTTGATCGATGAAACCGTTATCCAATTCAAGCTACGGGATTCTAAACGAAGCCGACAAGAAAAGTTTTCAGCAAGAGCAGCGCTTCTTTTATAGGCGAGATATATTCTTTTACAAGCCAGAAAAGCAGAAACACGCAGCGACGCTGAGGCAAAACTGAGTGACGCACAGCAATCGTTACCAGGTACGGGTACTGTGCTAGCTCCTCCCCCACTCCGTTACTCGGAATTCCAGCGGTGTGCACGCGCAGCCAGCATTACAGTGCACCGAAGAAGAAAGGGGCTGAGGAGATGGAGAGGTCGAGTGACCGGGCGGCAAACAAACCAAAACATAATGTTTGTCGCAAAAAGTCGCCCCCTCGACAGGGTTCAAAGCGGATAGAGGACCTGTCGAGGGGGGGGGGGGGGGCGGTTGTTTTCGACTTTTACCCTCAAGGTTGCCTTATGTAAAAAAAAAAAAATCAGGTCGATTCGTCGATTCGTCAATATTTACATCTCCTGTAATTTCGGTATTTTCCAAGAAAATTGGCCATTTTCACCCCCTTGAGGGGTGTTAGAAGGGGATAAAGGAGCAGTGTGTGGTATTTTTTCCTCCATTCTACATCTCAAGGTCATGGTAGGTACAAAAAAATGTGTTCGATCGGAAAAAGTTTACACCTTTTTACGATTTTTTGTATATTTGTACAACTTTTGTTCAAATTCGAAAACTTTGAACGCGATGCGCGAACGGAAGATATTCTTCGATTTCAAAATATTTTTTTCACTGTGCTTGTATTGACGAGTAGCAACTTTTCCGCACTATTACGATTCGATTTGCAAAACTTTTTGTTTTTCACTCCGGTCTATTGTCCACCCTATCTTGTAAGTGAGTTCACTAGCAGCCTTATTTTTATTATAACATACTTATTAATTTTTTTTGACTGCTTCAAATTTTATTGCTATTACATTTAATCTATATACCCAGAGAATTTTGACTTAGGCTTAGAAATAAAAATATTTTATGCATAACTATTGAAGTAATATCTTAAGGAGAACATCTTGCATGATATAAAAAATAATTTTACGTTTTCTGTGCAAAAAAGCGCTAGTGTTCGAAAAATTATTGCATTTTAAATGTTTAACAATATTGATCAGCTGTGGAAAGGTATTGTTAAAGAAAATTATGTTTCAAATTTAGTGCTGCTATCTATTAACGAATATTTATATTTAATATAATAAAATATACTAATTACAAGCAACTTAATTATAATTTTCAAATTAAAAAATGTAATTAATATATTTAATATCAATTTTATAACAAATTAATTAATAAATTTATTTTTAATGCATGCATATATATTATATATATTTACATTTCTACCGACTTCTGACATGTTGTCCACAAGTTTTAATGCTATCTGCTAAAACCAGGTCATCTATCTCTCGTTGTCTTAAATATGTATAGTTAATTTAACTAACCAACTATTAAACTATTAAAAACTGTTAAATAGATTAAAACCGATTAAAATTCCATGTAAGCGAAAAAAATTCTCTGGAGTCGGAGGTATTTATTTAGCAAGTGAAAAACATGAAAAAAAAAATAATCTGAACTCGTGAAGAAACTTATATTAATCGCGGGTAAAACTACAAGATTCTTAAAAAGGTCCATTGCGAAAATAGATCTGAACAAATAAGTGAGTGTGCCGGATCCCTATACTGATGAATGGAAAAAATCCTTTCTTTAATTAAGGAGCCTTAGATTATATGTCAGTAAGTTATTGATAAAATATAAACCATTAACTTTCCATACCTCATATTATACAAGTATGAAAATGTAAAATGTAAGATATTGTTTAGAAAGGATTATTTTGTTACTTCAGTAAATTGCCATTGCTGAATCAGATATAGTTACAAAGGATTTATTTTAATTTCCTATTAATATGCTGATCAGCGTATTTTACCACTTATATTCAATTTTTAAGATTTGAAAAATTTTGCTTTCTGATCGTAATTTTAAAGAAAAAAACAAACTTACACATTTTAAAATATGGTATGGAACACTTATAGCACGAGGTATGTAAGTACGCAAAATATCTTTTAAAATATGAATTCTCTAATTATTTCTCTTATACTATAATAATTTATCAGGTTTCCTTTACTATAAGTGTTAGAACCGTAAACTACAATTTAGAAAAAATTGTATGATTATTAAGACACTTCTTGATAATAATCATCTAATTAGTACTTAAGGCTGCTAGTCACTCAGGTTTTTAATTGTCTTTACTAATGCTAAGTCTATGGGTGCTTGATGCATTCGCATATTTAAAATATATCCTTGGGAAATTAATATTTTTAACTCCCTTTTCTGTAAACTCTTCTTAAAGGACGATTCTTTTTTTCTTAGTTCTCAGAATATTTCTAAAATCTATGCTTAATTTAATATTTCATATGTTAAAATTTGACAAACTCTGAGTAAGATTTTAACACTTCATAGAAATTTAAACATGTATTTTAGAAATATTTTGAGAACTAGGAAAAAAGAAAGAGTCGTCATTTAAAAAGTCTTACCAATGTTTTAAGATATCAGTAATTTATTAATATATATCTATATATAAGGGTAACTCTAGAATAGATGGCCATAGAGGAGAGACGGCCAGTCTAAATATCTCCAAAACTTAATTATAGATTACAATATAAATATTGTTCGTTTGAAATAGTTCAACATATTTATTTATTATAACGTGCAGTTGTGTTTTTCGATTATAAAAAGTAAGTGTGATTTTAATGTAAATTAAATAGGTGGTGGAATATTTTTTTTAACTTAGGTAACTGAATGTTTGCAGCACGTACGTTATATATATTTTTTACTATATGGACTTTTAAGGTACGTATATAAACTAGACTTTACTTCTAAGACTAAAATAAAGACGTACAATGGCTATTGGTGCTTTAAATTGGGTAATCATCAGTCCTTCAATTTCAGGATAGATGGCCACATGAAATCGAGGAGAGATGGCCACGTTTAATCAATATTTCAAAATTATATTTAGTGATGATTTTAACTAAATATAATTAAACTTAAAATAAATATATAATTTTTACGTTTATAAATATATTAATTGATATAATTATATAAATTTTAACTAATATAAATATTTCAATAATAATAATAATAATATAATAAGACCTAACGATATATTTGTTTCAGAAATACTGAAAAATGTCGGAAAGTTTCATTACAAAAACTGATAAAGTTGATAAGAAAACTAAATAAACGTAATAAACCTACAATTAACGCGAGAAAAAAAACACGACAATTCCAGCAGCGAAGAAAACGAGATACATTTAAGTTATCGATTTCTACAAATTCCGAGTCAATGGAATTGGATTAGGATCACTGTGTTGGTTGTGCAAAACAATATAATATCACATCCAAAAAGAATGTCTTGATACAATGCATAAGGTACCTGAAGTGATTCCATGAAACGTGTACAAATTATCAAGACCTTTGCCAAGGATGTGGTAAGATTTTACGAAAAGTGAAATATTGAAATTATACTTCCAATTTTGTTTATTCGAGTTTTCTTCACCCATTTTCCATCATATAACTGCATCTTTACAAATTGCTATGTGTTTTTCATGATTAACTATATGAAATGTGTTACTTTTTGCTATTTAAATAAACTTTTTCTTTCTTGTATTGGATGGCCATGTCTGCTCGGCTTTAAGGGGAGATGGCCATCTGCCATTTAAATTTCAATTTTGTTTAACACTTTTTTTTGCAATATTTAATTATTTTTTCAATACAAAATTATGAGTATATGTATCAGAATTTTAAATATGCATCAATATTTCTTGTATTTGCATTCTAAGAATTTTTATTTCAATCTTTAAGAACTATGGCCATCTATCCTAGAGTTACCCTATATATAAAGATTTAAAATAGGGTCCTATAGCAAACACATATTGAATTTAGAAACGATTTTAGAAGTACTTATTTTAATTTATTTTTATATAATTTACATAATTGTTCGATGATTATTCAAATATGGATTTTTTAGTATTCACGACAAATGTAATGACACATCCAGAAGATACAACAACTGAAACAACCGAAGAAACTACAGATTTAGTTTCAGATGACGATATTTTGACAACAACTGAATCCTTTGAAAATGTGACATTGGACTCTACTGCTGACACAGGTAAAACTGAAGCAGTAAACATTACATCATCAACAATGGCTATCGACGAAACAACACCTACATCTGAGACTACTACAACTACTATATCAGGTAATTTATATTAATGCGCTCAACTTATTATCTTTTGAAATGATTAAAAGCAGTCTCAAAAATGTAGTAAAAGAATACTTATCTAAAGCATGATTTTAATTGATCTTTAGTTCGACTTTCATATTTGTATTATTTATCATTAGTACACATAACGCACTAAAAGCATTCCGTTAAAAAAATAAATACGTTTTAGAAAACTTCTTAAAAACGCCATAAAATATTTAATACAGCTCATATTAAAATATTAGAATAATAGAGAAAAGTAATAAGAAAAAATTATTTTTCATTTATTTATTTTTGATACTAAGTAAATGCAATTAAATTTCTTATAAATAAAATCTGGAATGTTTAGATAAGATTTTAACATTTACAAAATATAAAATACAGTACAATAAATTAGGTATACAGCTTTTTGAAACACATCAAAATATTAGAATATTTTATTTTGCTCAAAAATATTACCTAATGAATATGAAGTAAATGGTAGTTAATATTTTGTAGTATTCTCTTTAGCTTTCATAACAGCGTACAATCGATCTTGCGTACTATATACAAGGTATTTACAAACATTTCTATCAATATTATCTCAAATAGACTTCATACTTATCACTAACTCACTTTTACTGCAAGAAGGTTTTTCTTGGGTATTTTTTCATCATCATACAAGTTTTCGATGAGATTACGGTGTGGTGAGTTTGGTGGTCAAGGAAATACCTTAATATTGCTTTGGTGGAACCAATTCTTAGTTGACACCGAGGTATACGGTGACACTAAATCTTGTTGAAAGAGGAAATCATCTTCAAATAAATCTTCTGATGATGGAATCGTGTAATATTTACAAATTTCTTGATATGTCTGAGAATTAACCTTTTCGTAGACGATACATAACTTTCCAGGTTCTGTTGTACTCATGCAACGACAAACCATGACACTAGCAGCAAATTTTACGGAACGTTTAAGGCATTCTTTATCAAATGATTCTTCCTTCATTCTCCAATCTCGAATACCTTGAATTACCATATGAAACACAAAACATACTTTCATCACTAAACAATATATTTTTCCAATTTTCTTCGCTCCATAAACGTCTAGATTTACACCAATTCAATCTTATACGCTTTTGTTTTGCAGTCATGAGAGGTTTTGTTTTCGGTACACGAGATTCAAACTTAAATTTATGGAGGCGTCTTAATGTTGTCGATGTAGAAACTTCATCCCCTTATTCTTTCCATTTTCTGTGCAAGAATCGCACGCTTTTAAAACGATTTTTCTTAACTATACGCTTCAGTTTCCTGTCATCTCTGGCAGATGTTTTTGATTTTCGGCAGCCATTTTGGCGATTATTTTGAAATTTTCCATTTTTCCAATATTGTGTCAGTATTTTACTAACGCTTGATTGTGAACAATGTAAATAATTCGCTATATAACATTGATTTTTACGTGCCGATGCAAATCAACCATACGAAATTTAATTGATTTAGACATATCACTCACACGACCCATTTTGAGCCGAAAAAGCAAACAAGCTGCCAAAAGAAGACTAATTTTAAATAAAATTGTCTGAATTTAATCAATGATGCCACCAGTTATAAATTGGTGATAATTAAAGGAGAATTAATGTGAAATATTCTAATTTTTTGAACCGCTTTAATAAGTATTCCAAAATTTAAATTTTCAAAATAATTTTTTTTTCAAGTAATCTTTTCAAAAATGATATTAATTTTAAGATAATAAATAAGTTTAATCAATAATAAGTTCTTAATAAAAATATCGTTCGCATATTTGCATTCAATGACATTAAATTACCAAACGATATTTTCAATTTGTAAAACAATATAACTATTCTAATATTTTGAATATGAGCTGTAAACGCAGAAGGCCTTTCGAAAGAACTAGTCTTCCTTCGTCAGCCGCAGAGAACACTTTTTTCATTAAAAAGCAGCGAGGCTGACAGATGACTGTTCACAGGACAGGTTACAGCAGCAAGATTGTGTCAGTGTTGCTGCTGTTTTTAAAGTAGTAAGATGTGTTATGTGAGGGAAAAAGACTAGTTCTTTCTAAAGGCCTTGAGCATTTAATAAACATTTTACGGGGTTTTAAAAAAGTTCTTCTTACCTTTTTATTTCGCAGAAGCTTATATAATTATTTAATGTCCTGCAAAAAAATTGTCCTTTTTTATTTAAAAAAAAAAAAAAAAAAAAAAAAGTAGTGGATCCTCAAAAAACCTTTAGTACTTTAAACACTGAGAAATTCTGCTGTTTTTTTTTTTTTTAATTCATTTTTTATAATCAGCATAAATGGCTTAACAACTTGAGGAAGATATTACGAATTTTCACTTTATTATGAACATACTAAATATTTGATGACTTTTATAAAGCTTTTTACGAAGTAAATTGTAGCATCGCATGCAAAAAACTTAACAATTTAATTTTTACATATTGTTATTCAACTATATTGCACAACCATATAAAATCCAAGTCGAATACCCCGAATATTCAGAACAAAATGCATAATTTCAGTTGATTTCTTAAAATGGATGGACAAGAAAGTAATTTTCACAAATTTCATTATGCATTATTTACTGTTTGTTTTTTCTATCTATAACAAAAATAAGTTTTCTAATCGAATTTTCTTTTCACTTCCAATTTTCGACTGATTTACACGTTTTAGGGGTCATATATCCCGAAAAGCATGCTTTTATAAAATGTCCGTCTATCTGTGTTTTTTTGTTTTTCTTGTATCATCGCCAAGACTTATGCGCAAAATTAAACAAATTTTTATAAATATGATTTTGACCGTGGCTGAAAATTCAAGATTGCCTTTTTATTTCTAGCATAAAAAATGTGTTCAAAAAGGTAATATTTGTTACATTCCATTAGATATTCCTCTTTGAAATTGCGCGGGTTTCTTATAATATTGCACGATTTCAAGGGGAAAAAATTAGTGCTGTCATCTATGTTTTAAATCTGGATTTAGGATTAATATATAATTTTTTGTTCAGCTGAATCATTTTTCTACTCTAATTTAAAATATTTTTGATGTCAATTTAAACTTAAAGCAAGACTAAAAGTTTCTATATTTAAAATATGCACTTTTATATATAATATTACATAATTTTAAATTTTTACAAGCTTCCTTCATGTTCAAACAAGTGATTGAACTATTGAATTTTTCTCCTCAAAATTTTTCATTATTTATTATTTTCTCATTAAGAAATAAAAAGGCAAGAATGGAAGTTTCTAAATTCAAAATATATACTTTTATCTATAACGTCAAAAAATTATTTTAAGACCATTCATTCCTTCTTGTTCAAAAGAGTAATAAAAATTATAATTTTTCTTCTTTTTTAAAAAATTACTTATTTATTTATTACGGATTAAAAGGACAATTACTAAATTACGCAAATCTATTACTTATTATCAATTCTTAATTGTAAATTATTTTTAATTTAGTCTTTCCGTTCCTAAGACTAATAATCAAAATTGAAATTCCAAGCATGTACACACAGAACCTCGATTTTGTATCAACTTTTAATACAAGTTTTTATACATAAATAAACAATCCTAAACTCTATTATTCTGCATTTACTCATCAATGAATAGGATCTACATATACGATGATTTTCATTAATATCTGTGACATATCAGCCCCAGCTGATTAGCTCATTTTGTATTGAATGACCCAAATATGATTTTTGCATTGACCAACAGGTACCAGTTGAATGTGGGGATAATTCCCGGAAGTGGACGCAGTGATAGCGATTTTCGTGCCGTTTTCACAATTGTGTCATCCGAAAGTGTAAGAACTCACGCATACAACTGAAACAAACTATGTATTTTTAATTTTATACGTCAGATTCCAGTTGAAAAACAGATTATTTTCCCAGGAAGATCACTATAATAGCTATTTTTCTCGAATCTTTGTAGGTTAAGTAAAGAATTTACGAATATTTTCGACGAAATTATATAGTTAGATATAATGGAATATGCCGAAGTTTGTATTTTAAAAAAATCTTCCTGAAGAACAAGCTGTTATTGCATTTTTTTTTTTTTTTTTTTTTTTTTTTTTACGTTCAGTATAGTGATTAACCAAGCTTTTGTGCTCTTTTATACTGGTTACTCAGAACGAGACGTCATTGAAAGAGCGGGATGCGGAAAGCCATCTGAGATGGAGGAAATAATAGCAGATTCGACTAAAAACAAAAAATGCACAAAATACACAGAATCACCTAATTGTCTAATCAAGATTTCATTTTCGTCTTTCACTGGGTTTAATTTTTAGTATTACATGTGATAGGAGAAATTTTAACGATTGGCATATGAGAATAGTTTCTTATTGGTGTCTTAGTTCTGCTTGAAAGAAATCTAAAATTGAGCCTTTTGAAACAAAAAATGACTTACCAGAATCGAAGCATTTCTTCAAATGTTACACATGGACATATGTTAAACAGATTATACTTTATTGGATGTCCGATAATAAAAAATAAGAATTGTAATACACAAATGTTAATAATTCATCAAATGTTTCATATATTTGTATTCTGATTGCAGTACATTGTTTCCACTGCATTTCGCCAAATCTTCCATTTGTTCTGTTTAAAACTCAGCCAGTTGTAATAAAAAAAGTAACAGATGTGTTATAGGTCCGCAGATTGACCTTGGCTATTTTTTCCCCAAAGACGCCAAGGTGCTAAATTTGTAAAAGATCGCCAATCTGAAACTCCGCGACAAAGAACATGGCGGTTACTTTCAAAACTAAAGTGGTTCTATCGGTATTTAAAAAAAAAGAAATTTAAAGACATATAAAAAATATGAAAAAATACAAAAATAAGCTTGGATTTTAATAAATTTAGCATCTAAATATAGGAAATCTGGTCATATAATTCTGTTAATAATAATGGCGATTTTTTTATTTGATAGTTGAAAAAAAGCTATTGTTGGCATAAATCTGATTTACACAAATAATGGCTCATTACCAACACATTTGCCTTTCTTCCGCCAAATTGAATATACGGACACATCTGTTATATAAAAAAATGCTGTTTAAAAAACATTAGTAAGACTTTTTTTTATATAGATGTAAATATACCTGTTCTTCTTGCATAAATTGTTACAGATCTTTATGAAGGAATTATATAGTCATTTTCTAAAGTTGCAGATAATTTCAAACATTTTTCTTACATTCTAATCAAAATACCTTTTTATCCTTTTGTTTTTGTCCGCTATTTTCCTTTTTAGCAAAATCTTTAATGAAAAATATGAGGTAGATCATAATTTTAACATTTTTAAAGCTATAGGAAAAATGGTCAGTTGTTTATCTAGATATTTCACAAACTACCTAACATCGAAATTGTCTAGTATTATTTGACCAAAGAGTGTGTATTGCTAGTTGCGTATACAAATCGGGACCGAATCAGCAATATATCAGGACGGGAGTTTCACTCGCTTTATCCAAAATTTAAAAAAATCGAGTAATAGAAGTATTAAAAAAACAATATTTGATGAGTACAGAAATACATCATCATCAGGTAGTGATTAGCGGGATTTTTTTCAAAAAGTGTTAACTGCGTAATATGTAGAGGGTGGCTAGAATTAATACACCCTCATTTCGACCTCCCAATATATTGAACGTTTCGATGTAAAAGCTTCAAATTGTGCGCACAAAGTATTCAATACATGGGGGGAAATGGATTAAACGAAAAAAAATATTGCCTCCTGAAACACCGATAGATGGCTCTGTACGACTAGTCATACGTTGAAAAGACACAATTTCATGTACCATATATCTATATGTATGTTTTTATATACCACAATCTCCACAAATTCCACCTTTAATCCGTTTTACTATGAAAAGTTTGATAGAATTTTAAAAATAATTTATTATTAATTTCCTTATAATAAATGACACAGGACTTAGAAAAAGGCATAAGAAATAGTCTCAAAAGTATTAAAATATCTTTAGTTTCAACTAAAATATTTATTCGTGGTTCAGATATAAATTCTACACTTAATAGAGTGTATGCTAGATGGTTTAACTAAAATATAGTTTCAACTAAAATATCTATTCGTGGTTCAGATAAAAATTCTGCACTTAATAGAGTGTACACTAGATGGTTTTAAGATATTAATATCAGTCTTTTCTATTGGCGAACCAGCATCGAACAAAAACTACAATCGGCAAAAAATCGTGTATTTTTGTAGCTGAAAAATCTCGGTTTACAATGAAAACCAATGGACGCAGTGAAATGTTTTTCGCGATTTACCAAAATTTGTTTTTTGGGGTAAGGCGAGTTTTGAAACTGTCATCCCCAATTGTTTTACATTAAATTAAACAATGACATCTATAAAAGAGGTTAAAATACTTCATTATATTTTCGTACAAATACATGACAAGAGAGCCTATAGACAAGTTATTGATATAAAAATAGTTTATATCATTAAAATGATAATTCACAACTACTTTTCCTGCTCTTTTAGTGTCGAAATGGACGAAAACAATACTTATAGCTCTTTCTTGTATTATAGTTCTTTTGACCCTGGTTTTAGCTTATATGGTTTACAGACGCAAAATGTAAGTATTTTTCCTTCATATTTTTGGTAAATTTATCGAAAAAAGACACATTATTCTATACTCCTCTTATACTCCTATACTGGTTTCATCACAAAAGTTCTTAGAGAAATGCGAGAGGTTACTCTCGGCTAAAAATATTGCCTATCTGGGCTTAAAATATTGCCTATCTCAGCTAAAAATATTGCCTACTTTCCGAATGTGAATAGAACCTTTAAAATAGGTGTCGTCTAAAAGAAGACCGACTTTCCCTTTCACACTTTTACACTTTATGTCTTTTCTTTGGATTAAAGCAGCCAGGAAAATGATATATAGTTTACATACAGTCGAACGCGGTTAAGACGCTCAAGGTTAATACGCGATCCAGCTTAATAAACGGATTTTCTAACAACATGTATAATAATCACTTATAAACAGATTAAGCTAAATAATGCAATAAAAAGTGATAAAATATCTGTATTTAGATTGACGAACGTTTCATCCGACAAACGGTGACATTTTCAAAATCATTCGTGATAGAAACATTTTCACAAAATTTAATAAACAATAACTTGGTAAACAATGTCACGAGACATCATGTGTAATAAAAATCGGTGCAAACATAACATAAAATTTAATTTGATATTTGTGAGCGTGGATTTATTTTTACTATTGTTACTAAAATTGCCTAGCACCTCTTTCAAAATTTTAGGTTAATCAAGGGACACTGAATCATTGCAAATATTCTCGTTGCGTAAAAATATCTCTATTGATTCCCGGATAATGGATGGTAATTAAAATATCGAAGGATAAATTAATCTGCTAATTTTAAAATCGATCTATAAAGGCTTTTTGCTGCATAATCTGGCCAAAGCTGTGGTTCTCCTGTTGTATTTTATGTCTGCTATATGTTCTTTGATTCCAGTTTTATGTTTTCTGCTTGTCATACCTATATAAAACTGCATTACCCCATCTTATTTGGTGAAAGGTATTTCGTATACTCCTGATAACTGGTTTGATTCAATTGGATCTGTTTTCTTGCATACTATATTTTTTAATTTCATCGAAGGTTTTCCAACAAGGAATATATTGAATTTATTGAGTTTATATTTCAAACGTTCGAAGAAACCAGTAAAGTATTGTAAAGTGGATAACATAGAATTTTGTGGATTGAAATTTCTTTTCTTCTTATTCTTCAATCTCATAATTAATTGTTTTATGGTGCATTGTTTGTATCCATTGTTTCTTGAAATAACATATATTTTATTTATTTCGTTATTTAACTGCTCGGGGGTACAGACTATGAAACCTCTTTGAATAGAATGATTCAATGCAGAAACTTTGTATAATTTTGATCTACCTAACATTTGGAAAGATATGCTAGGCAATTTTAGTAACAGTTGTAAAAATTAATCAACGCTCACAAATATCCAATTTAATTTTATTTTGTTTGCGCTGATTTTCATTATGCATGATGTCTCGTGACATTGTTTACTAAGTTATTGTTTTTAAATTTGTGAAAATATTTCTATCATGAATGATTTTGAAAATGTCACCGTTTGTGCGATGAAACGTTTATCAATCTAAATAAAGATATTTTACCACTTTTTATAGCATTATTTAGCTTAAACGGATTTTCTTCGATCACTTGAATATTGCCCATAAGGCTAATGCAAAAATATCATCTTTAATACGCAAACTGTTACTACATGATCCTGCTTAATACGCGATGAATTTTCGGTCCTTTGAGGGAAAAATCACGCTTAAGACGCTGCTTAATTGATCAAAATGTGAATCCTATCTCTTTTCTCGAGAGTGTTTCCAATTTAGCCAATTGTCTTTATTCAGATAAAAAAGCACTGCTTCTAAATAGTATTATTTACTTTATTTAATAAAGGATTAATTAAAGCAAAAATTACTAATCGTAAATGGTAGTACATATTTGAATTTAAAAAAAATCTGCTAAATTAGAAAAACAGCAATTCTTCTTTCATTCCGTTGCCTAAAATTCTTTGTCTCTCTCTTCGTGTATGTTTTTACTGTAGCAGAGAGATGTAGAAAAATTTAGATTACTCATATAGGGGAGATGGGGGCACATGTGAACATGGGGCAGATGTGAACATCGCAATTTTTCAATAGTTATTATAAATTATTTTATTTGAAAAACTTTACTAAGGATGATAGCACCTGTAGACATATGGTAAACATGTTTTGAGGCTCTTTGACATTTTGTTTGTCCTCTGTAGCGAAAACACTGTTTTTAGATCTCAAAAGTAAAATCTTTGTTCCAAGTTGATAAGCGAATAACATTATTTATTTATTCATTGATTTGAATTTGAATGTTTTAACATAGACTATGAATACGAATAAATATTTTTGATAAAGTTCTTTTTCTTCTAAAATTGAGAAATGTTAATGATTTATCAATTTAACAGAAGCAGCAATGTGTGGCACTTGTGAACAGACTAGTTGGGGCAGATATGAACAGTGCATAAATACCTCAATAATCATTCTGTGATTAACTTCATGAGATGTAATGTCAGATCCAATATGTATAATTTTCCTAAAATAGAAGGCATTTCCTCATACAAAGTTGATTTTGTATTGAAACTTCCATGAACACATCTCTGAGCAAGTAGATAAAGAGCAACAAGCTCGTTTACGTTTAATTGTAATTGAAATAAATTTAATGTTTTCTAAAATGCAATAAGTGTTATGTATTATTTTACTAAACGGTTTACGACAATATTTTTATGCATTGTTAATACAAAAGTATTACCTTGAACATCTTTGCAAATTTTTCTACTACATTTGTTCTAAACTTGCAATGATGGCTTACTTCCATCTCTAAAACTGTTTTGTATATGATTCTTTGAATGGAGATAGATATCAGTAATATTTTAAGAAAGTAAAAATTCCAAAGTGGGGGGGGGTCTTATAAGCGAGATTTTTTAAAATCATTAAAAAGCCCTTCAGTATCAATAATTTAGAAGTAAGTAAGGCAAATACAGGAGTCAGAATCTTTCGTATTTCGGCAGATTTTAGATAAATATTATCTAAATTCTCCCTCCCAAAAATCTCCTCAAAACAAATACCGCTAAAAAATATAAAGTTTTAATTACTTTTTTAAATTGATTCTTAATTTTTGTATTTTATTGCAACAATACTTAAGGAATCATCTAACCCCCCCCCCCCCTCTCAAATCTACTTATTTCCATTTTATAAACATTTGCTTAAACATATCACCCAGAAACTAGAGAAATATATATATGTATATATTTTTATAGTGAATTTAAAAGGTATAACTATTGATTACGATAACAAAGTAATATCAGAATAAAAAGCATGTAAAAGGATATTTTTTCCTTGTGTTCCTTGTGCCCCGCGTGTGTTCACAACTACCCCGCTGGTGGGGTACATGTGAACATTTCTTTGAATTTATAAAACTATTAAAAAATGTAAGAAGAACTATACAGGTTATTTTTAAAAAATTACCATGTGTAAAAGAAAGTTGTGTTTCTTATACTGAGTAGTTTTTGTTTATGGAAATTAATCCAGTTATGAGAAAAAGCTGTATTTATGCGAACTATTCCCATGTGTCCCATCTCCCCTACGTCATAAATATTATTTAGATTAGAGATGATCATACCTGCTGTTAGCGAGGTTTTAAATGTACGTTATATCACTATTATGTTTTATAATGCATATTATAGGCAACAAAAAATAACCTTTTAAAAATTAAACAAATACGACAGCGGTTGGATAATCTTTTATGTTTTCTATGTTTTTTGTACTTTCTGCTATGATAACAATGTTTTTTACACTAAGATTAATAATGGTAGTTTTTCTTATATTAAAAAGAAGGACAAATTGTAATGGTACTCCTTACTACAAATATTAAATATGATTCTAAAAACCTGGTTGCTTCAACGATTTAAGGTTTTTTTTTCTTCGTGTTAAAAAATTAGACGAGTTGGAAAATTATTTTTATAGTTTTATTTTTGTTTGCAACATATTAATCGACAATAAAGCCATGTCCGAATCCATATTAATTTTTCGTTATTATTCCAGTTAGTAACATAAAAATAAACGATGAGTTAAGGTGGAATACAATTAAATTTTAATCTAAATATATATAAAAGACAGTTTTCGAATGTAAACATATAAATGAAAGCTGTAAATTTCATTTAGACGAATAATGTGTTAAATGTTCAAATAAGCCAAGTTCCTGGAATATTATACAAATCACGTTTAATACGCGATCCCGCTTAATATGCGACTTTTATCTACTCATTTGAAACGCGTCTTAACCGGTTTCGACTGTACTTTTCTTTTTAAGCTATCATAAAGTTATAAAAGAAAATGTGTTATAGTTTTATACATAAATTAAAAAAGAAATGATTATTAATATCTTAAATTAAATAATACCTGGAGTACGCAATTAGTTACTAGAATATTTACAGCATTTAAAATATAAAATGAACTCTATCTGAAATATAATCGAATAACATTTATTAGGTTTAAACGAATTTCTTTATCTATTTATGCAGTGAGGACTCGGAAATTACAGGCCTTAGAATACTCAGTTTCCATAACTCCATATCTCTTTAGAAAAATGAAGAGATCGTAAATGTAGAAATTTGAAGAAAAATTGTTTCAAATTGTACTCATCAGCAACGTTATAAAGAAAAAAATCTAAAACAATAATAATTATAATAATAGTAATAAAACATTTTAGTACAGTTAAATAAGATACAATATGTGTAAATTGTTTGTTTTAGTTTGTTAATTGTTTATATAATTGCTTAAATAGATAGAAATAGTGCAGAAAATGTATTACAAATTATGCTAGACATGATGGTTGGAAGAACCATTGATCATTACAAGTGAGCTATACGGATTTATAGGCCCTCCTTAAATTAATAAATTATTTATAATATGTGTAAAAATTTTCAGACTTTTATGCTTTAACAAGTTCAATTTATTCTAACAAATCAACAATTAGTAGTGATTTTTACAACTACCAAGAATATGCAGCAATATTTACAATATGGGCAATTCCACAGAAAATCATCATTTTTGGGGTGGGAATCAAATTTATAATATGTTTAATTTAACGGTATGATTTGAAAACTTGATGTTTTTATATTCTATAGAAAAATCCTAATAAAAAGGCATTGTAAATTACTGTTTACAAACTAACTTAAGTATCATTATTGTCTTTATAAAGTCATAATGTTACGTCAGTTACGCAATAAAAGTTACGTCAGTTACACTTGTAAATGCCATTTTTTAGTTTTTTATTATTCAGAAAGTAATTAAACAAGTTACTATTTGGCATTACTTAGTGTTGTTGAGAACATTAAATCACTTTTTTTAACTGGATAGTTTTGATAATTTTTACACTTCAATGGAGGCAGAAAAAATGTTTGTCTATTTTATGTTACGTCAGTTACAGAATTTTGAATTGCAATTTTTGAGACTCAATAAGAGATAGAAATAATCTGCAGGTATTTGGGTATTAAGACGTTAGTAAGAAATATTTTAAATTGTAAAATATTGTTCTAGCTTCATTAGTAAATTTTCTACATAGATTTGAAAACACAATTCGATGATAAAATGTTACTTCAATTACAATGGAATTGCCCATATTTACTAATTAAAGTTTAATTTTTAGCTTCATTATTAACAGTCTTACCTGCAATAAAGGATAAAAATAACAATTTTATTTAAATGTATTTTGCATGTGTAAAATTTGTGAGGCCTTCCATCTTGAGATAAAAGTATGAATTTAATTACAAACGTTCTCGAAAAAGTCACTAAATATTCTAAGATTCCAGATAGCGAAATGTGTGTAAAGTTAAAGAAAAAGCATAACAAATGACTATTTGGAAATTTTAAAGAGTTAAACATGTCTGAGTGTTAAATGAAATTGTCATTTAAACTAATTTTATAGAGAAAATTATTGTAAAATTGCTTATTCAATTTCATTTTCATCATTTATGTTTAGTTGGATTTTATAAATCTAAAACCATAATCTTTTATTTAAATGTTATTAACGAAACGTTATAACGTTTTGAGCATACGAGTATAATTAGTTATGTAACAAAATTTATCTTGTTTCTTGATATATATAAATTTGTTAAGTCAAAATGTCAGTTTTTAATTTCTATGTGTTTAAAATTAAACTATTTTAAATTACTTTAGTTATTACTTACTTTAATAAATGAAAAATTACATAAATGCAATTTTTTATGTCTAGACTTTCCCTATATAAAATTATTCTTATTCTCAAAAACACCTAAAAATGGAATATTTGTTGTGATTTAATAACGAACTAAGTTAGACGAACATTCAGCTCGAATCCCAGAGGGTATTCCGATAGCTCCAAAGCCCCGAGCCCATCCCTTCCCGCTATTCGATGTCTTTAATTTAATCAATTTCCCTTTTATATTTGTCCGGTTTTATTTTGTCTCTCTTTCAAAATCCATGTTGAAAAAAAAAATCGACAAATTGAAAGCGGACAAATTTAAAAGGAAAATTGATTAAATCAAAGAAACCGAAAAGCGGGAACCGCTGCTGCTTCGAGCTTCTTATTAGTTATAACTATTATTATGATTTGAAATCACGAAGAGTACGACGTAGTAAATAGTGTTCTGTGACTAACATCTTCAACAGTACTTATTCAACTTATAACACATGCAATACAAAGGCGAAATTTTAAATAATTAGATTTTTAACATTTAACTTGAAATGCATTTGTAAGAGTTATTTTTTTTTAATAATATTACAATATTTAAGCTTTCATATTTGACTAAGTTTCAAAGTATTTTAATCTAATCTATTTCTAATTTATAAAATCGCTTTTACATTGTAAAATCCTATTTGAAATTCAAATGTTGTCCGAGATTTCAGAACATAATATTGAAATGTAAATTTCAATTCGATGATCAAAATGTGGAATCAAATTACTTTTAAAATGATGAAAAATGTCATCTAAATGAAAATTGAGGAGATAGAATCAAATAAGAACTCTTAGTTTCTTCAAATTTCAATGAGTCATAATCAATTAATACCAAATATGAAATGTCAGCAATATATTTTATATACTTATAATTTTTCAATATAATTAGTTAATTATTTTTTTATTGAAAATCCATTAATGATTGAAACTTTGCATAAGATTATGTTTTAGCTTTATTTTTTTCCAATGCAAGTTATTTTAAACTATTTTTACGTGGACAAGATAAAAACTCGATTTATCTTGTCAATGATTAATGGACAAGATAAAACCAAACCTATAATATGCATATTATAGGTTTGACATCTTTTTTCAATATCGTTTAATGTTTGTGTCTAAAAAAATTTGTTTTAATTAATGATTATTTCGCAAAGTGGTGTCCATATTTTGTTAATACCCAACTCATTTCTTTTATCTTTTCCATGTTTAAAGGACTGTTAACTTCTGAATTTTTAATTCTAAACGACGCATATAAATAAAAAAAATAATATTCAGTGCTGTTACAAATAATAAATGTTTGACACTTTTGACAAGAATGTTGATAAAACACCTAAAAAAATTGTTCTGCATATATTTTATAAATAATTTATATGTGTTCCCAATCTTTCTTCACAGAATTCACTGAGACCTTCCCTGAGGCAATGAAAAGAATATAAATGAAAAATATTTGTAAAAAAATGTTAAATAAATGTCTAAAATTATTTTCTTGACTAAAAATAATGTTTCAGTTCTTTTGTATCTCTCTTCTCTCTATTCTAAAAAAAAGTAACTACCGCTGTCACCGCCGCCGCCGCCGCCGGATTTGAATTTTTTGTGACCGGAGGTCTTTCTTCGTTAATATTAAGAAAAATATTGCATACAAAAATATGAAAATCGGTGGTATAATAGAGAAATGTTTGATAAACACGCTGATGCAGACAGTTTTCAAATCGAAGAATTATTTTAAGAGAAATTTAATGCTAAAGTTGGACAAAATCGTTCCATTAAAAAAGTTTTATAGCAGCAAAAACTATACATGGCAGTGTAATCATTTTTAGATCATTTTATGCGTTAGAATTTGCCGGAGTGCAGACTGTATTTCTTTTTTTAATTTGACTAATTTTTTGAGGTTTTATTTCTATTTTAAATTCAAATTTTCAGCATTTCTAGAGATATTTTTTACAGATTTTAGAAAGTGATATTAATTTAAACTGTTGCCAACTGTATAAACAGCGGAAACAATGTTTGCTTCAAAAAAAAATATATATTTATACGTGTAAATAAATTAAATATTTATTTACACGTGACTGTTATAAACAGAAAAGAACATTTGGAATTAGAATTAAATAATTATGTACAAAAAGCAGGAACTTATTAAAAATTACGTCATAAAAACTATAATTACACGTCAATTTTAAGAGAGAAAGGAATTTGTAAAATAATAAATTTATTAACATGCGTTAGAAGTCTTAAATAGGAGAAATTACGTCATATTTACGTCACATTACAGTTATTACATAAAATGAACACAAAATAATATTGCAAAACGGTTTAAATTTAGAAATTGCACTAGACATTTATTTGATATTTTGAGAAGATACTTTTCAACTATTTTTGTTAGGAAAGCGCAAATAATATTTCCTGACATTAAGCAAGTTACACGTGCCTACGTCATCAAGTTATTTTTATTTCGACGTTTTATTTGTATCTTTATTAATGTTGCACTAATTTATTTGTTCTTTCGTTATTTAAAATAAAAATTATGTCAATTTGTATAATTTGGCGAGTGGTTTGGCGATTTATATAATTTGGCGAAATTGGTCGACGGGATTATCAAATAGTACCGCAGCGGATTTGGCCTTAAAATTCCCCAATCAAAGAGAAATGAATAGAAATCCGTTTATTAGTCCAGTCAAATTGTCAGAAAATTGGGCCGATAGATGCAAAAATTCTGCTAGAAGATTTTATGTTTTTAAAGTGTTTATGGGGATGTTAATAACAGGAATTAATTGTTTCCCAACAAAATATCTCGAGGCTAAACTTTGTGGAGCCAAAAAACCACGATATTTTCGGACTTTTTTCAGTTTTTTGCCTATAACTCGAAAATTATAAAATTTTTGTGCACCATACTTAATTACAAAAAGAAAGAAAATTAAATTCTCTACAACTTTCATACTAAAAACGTTTTTCTAAACCCATTATTAAGCGCGCTACAACTTTTTGAAAATAGCACATTTTTTTCAACTTCATAGAAAGTGACCTATTTTTCGCCTCCCATCCCTAAAAAAAATTTCTTTTCATCACTAACTGTGGAAATGAAATGCACCTATTGATGAATAAGTAAGAAGGCAAATTTTCCAGAAGGTTAGGCAGAAGGTAGGGTTGCCAGATAGTACGTTTTTCTCGTACGTTATATATTTTTAGTATTTTTTAGGTCTATAGCGCTTTTTAGGTATTAGGTGTACGTTTAAATGTGTGAGCACAACGTTTTCTTCCATTTTTCTACACCATCCCACTTTTGATAGTTTAAAAAATATTCTTTTTCAGTTTACTTTAAAATTTCACCTTTTGCCAAAAATAAGTTATGGATATGCGCATCAAATGTAAAAACGGCTTGTTTTAGATCAGTAATACAAAAATCTTGGGTGAGTTGTGTAATATTAAGTGCGCATTTGCTGTTGAAATAGATCAAGTGAACTCTACCTTATTATAGATAAATATCTACATTATAAAAATTTTTATTTAGTCTAACTGTATCATAAGTTTAGATATTTTGTTTGATTTATTATCACCTTTTATGCTTAACCATTAAACGTTGAGCCTGATACATTCCCGGGCAATTTGTCCGTGATTGTATCGGGCGCGATGATTACAAGGTTAAATACAAATATTTATTTTTGTAGGGTGTCCATTGCTAAAATTTTCCTAATTATTAAATTGCAGGATGGTCTGATTTATCTTTATTCTTACAATTCAATTACTTTTTCATTCATAATTGGATAAGACTGCAAAATTAGTTTTAAAATGTTAACAGAATAATGCAATACAAATGCAGTTAGGGAATAATGATTAGATCGATTAATTAATAATAACCACTTTTTAAGGAAATTCGTTAACGAAAACATTACTGGCGCATTCAATATAGTTTAGCATGGTACGAAGAAAAACGATAGTGCGATAAAATAAAAACAAACTAGTGTCAATCAAAATCTTCGTTTTTTCTGAGATAAATCTGGCAACCTTAGCAGAAGGACGATATCCGGCAACCCTAGCAGAAAGACAGTTACGAAGGGAGGGGGGGGGTGGCAGGGGATAATAATAGGGAATGCAGTTGGAAGATAGCGGTCACGTGACTTTCCGACGCAGGTGTTCTTTCTTAAAGCCTCACCCTTCCCTCTCTACACTGGTCTGGTATCTTACTATTCAGTTTATTGCGCGTCTGCTTCTCGTGCAGTAGTGAAAAATGAGCGAGCCCGATCCAAAATTGTGTTTCGTTTGCCAAACGGCTTCAAATCGTGATACACGCATTGTGACCCAGAAAGGACTTGCCAAGCTCTTTGAATGTAGCGTTCAACGTCAGAATAATACTCATCAACGTTTTCTGAAAAGTGGCAAGGAAGTTAGAGTACATGAGGATTTCCGAAAAAAAATATGTGAATGAGAGAATGATAGCAGCATATGTTCGTCGGGGTGAAGAAGATTCTACACCGACTAATTTGTACCTCCGATCGAGCACTTCTTTCAAGTTTCGAGATAATTGCTTCTTATGTGGAGAAGGTAATCCCGATGACTTCAACGAAAAACAATCAAAAAAGCCCTACGCAAACCACGCAGACACTGAACAGTTTGAGGTTCCAGTTATTTGCTAAATCAGCCACAAAAAGTAAAGTTCATCTTGCAAGGCTGCCACCGACGCAAGAGGCTGCGCAGCATCATTTCCTAAGATGTTATCATCAGGTACAAGCTTGGCTAGGAAACAACATGCCCCCTGAAGAATGGGGGTGGTTTCGCAGGTCTGACGGTCTTTTTCAGCCAGTTGAAATATACCAAAACCCAGCACCTGAATCCTTGCTGCATGTTGTCTCATGTAGCTGTAAAAAAGGGTGCACCAAGGCATGCTCTTGCCAAAAATCAGGACTCAAATGCTCGGCAATTTCCAAAAACTGTAACGGGGTCAATTGTGAAAATGTGGATGATATTATTTATGCAGAAGAAGAGGATTATGAAGCTGATACCTGGGAAACCATCGACCAAACCAGCAACGTCAATGACTTTCGCAGCCAGGATGATGATGGCGCAACAAGCTCAAAGCTGTTGAAGATCATGCACCCTGCCCCTTTGCTTCTCAAGCTGAGGTTGACGAACCAAACTCATCAACCCGCAAGCGCTCCAGACGTTACTAAATTCATTAAAGATGTTACTGTAAGTATTTTTTTACTTACATTCATGCTACCTACATTCATAATACCTACTATTATTGTTCTCACCTTAAGTTGTAAATACAAAAAAAAATTACAATGTTGTCAATTTTTTACGGTTTTACCATTGTAATTAATCATTATTACTATCATGCAAATACCTGTAATATAAAAAGTTACATTAAAGAGGATAAAAGAAATAAAAAGGGTGTCAAATGTTGGTATTTGCGATTTTTTCACAAAGTTAGAAAAAAAGTATCATTTTTAGGAAGCTGTAGCGCGCTTAATAATGGATTTAGAAAAATACTTTTATAATGAAATTTGTAGAGAATTTAATGTTCTTTCTTTTTGTAACAGAGTATGGTACACAAAAATTTTATAATTTTCGAGTTATAGGCAAAAAACTGAAAAAAGTCCGAAAATTTCGTGGTTTTTTGGCTCCACAAAGTTTAGCCTCGAGATATTTTGTTGGGAAACAATTAATTCCTGTTATTAGCATCCCCATAAACATTTTAAAAACATAAAATCTTCTAGCAGAATTTTTGCATCTATTTTTGACAATTTGACTGGACTATATAGGGAGATCCCCACTGTGTTTTAAATTATAATTCAATTTTCCGAAATCTTTTTAAAGCCGATCAAATTAGCGTACTTTTAGAGTCTGCGGTGTCTGAACGGGGTTGACGAGCGTAGCTTGTAGGGGGCAGAGCCCCTAGTCAGTAAAAAAATTGCAATATTTCCATTGTTACACGCACTCAAAATAAGTAAAAGAAAAACTTACGCATTGTTAACAGATTTTAAGCAAGTACAAACGAATATATAACTTTTGAAAAATATCTTCAATATGATAAAATTATTTAATCAAATATCTCTAGCTCTGAGAATTGCTCAGAATCTCTAGCACAGTGACGTGATATTGTTGTGTTATGTTTTTTTTTTCAGTGCCATTTTTGTAAATTGTGTTTATTTCTGAGTCATTCTTTCAATTTCAAAATGAATTAATGAAATATTTTCGAAAATTAGTTCTATTCGAGTAAAGGATTTAACTGTAGAATTTAACTGTAAAATTTAACTGTAGAACACCGGTGTATAATTTATACTTATAAAACTAATTTTCAATTACTGTAATTAAGTGTAATAAATTTCTAGCGGTAGAGTTTATCTTTTAGCGATGGTTCTGTCATTACAAAAGCATGATATATTGTAACACTACTAAAGTTTTGGTCTTATTTATCACGGCTGATTATCTGCAGGGGAGGATATAAGCCCGAAGGAGAGTGCCCTCCGTGGGGGTCTTTCTAAGGGAACCTAACTCGTATTTACGCAAGGAAATCCAAGGTTTGAAGAAAACCACGGAAAACTCCGAGCGATCATGCCGACGGGCGCGATTGGATTCGAACCCAGAACCTCCCGTCTAAAAGCTTCAAAAGTAGCACATTTCGGCCACTGCTGGGGACAACATTAATAAAGAAGAACGAAAATTCGCGCATCCAACATAGATTAAGAAACATACCATAATACTGTAACAAAACTTAACAGTTAATCAAAGTGAAAGATGATATATATGTTAATGATATTGAAACTAGTCGGATGTGGTAATCTAGAAACATTATTCTATCTCATAGAAATTAATACTTCCTGAAAAGTACAGTGTAACAGTGCCACCAGTTAAATGGTTTACACAGAAATCTGATCAGCAACAATTTCTGACAATTTCTAACTGTCTCTGAATTTTGATAAATATTTGTTCATAAGTTTTGAGTTTCATAAGTTTAAGCTATTGGGAAAATCATAAAAAAAATCTGCATAACAGCGCCACATGTTGGGCAATTCACTCCAAAAACCAATCAGGGTCACTTTATATCAGGGAATTTCTGAAGCTGAAGTTTGATGAAATTTTATATATCTGTTCTTGAGATACAGCTAGTGCGGAAATCGTAAAATGCAGCATAGCAGAGCCACGTATTGGGTGAATTCCACCAAAATCTAAACAGCATTAATTTAGATCAGGGACGGATGAAAAATCGTGCATTAGTTCTTTAGATAGAGCTATTGCGATAATCAATAATAATTCAGCATAGCAGGACCACCTGTTAGGCGGTTTACACAAAAATGTAATCTGCAATAAATCATATGAAGGACTATGAATCTGAAGTTTTAGGAAAATTCGTGCATTAGTTTTTGAGATATAGCTAATACGGAAATCGTGCAACACGCAGCATAGCAACGCCACCTGTGGGGCGATTTCCACAAAAAATAGTCAGCATCAATTTATATCATGAACTAAGTGAACCTAAAGTTTAATTAAATTCCACCCTTTAGTTCTTGAGATAGAGAGCCCACAAAATATGTGTCACATAAATACAGATTCACAGACAGAAATTTTTAAAAACATATTTTTCGTGGTCTCTGAACATTAAAACGTGTAAGTAGGTTGAAAACAGAAATTCAAAAATTTTTACGCATAACATACTTTCTTCTTTTAAAGATAGAAGTAAAAGCTTCCCAAATCTAGTCCCAAATCCTGCAATCTTCAACAATAATCGAAAATATAAGTGGTTTTTTTTTCAGGACTGTTTTTGTTATGTATATTCGAATGCATACTACATCGTATGTTAAATTTTAGTTCAGTCAAAAGCGCAGTTGAAAGCTTTCATTCTGCAATTTCCGTCTATAAACAGAAACGTACTGGAAATATTTTGTATAGCCCTGTATATGATCTATAGAATTATACAATTCAACTAATAGTAAAATAGCTAAATTTAAAAACTCATACCATAAATTAAGACGCACTTCCGTCAATTATTATTGTTCATAGGCATTACTGTAGAAAAAAATATTTTGTTTGCCCCTGTAAAGGAAACCTAAATTGTATGCACCCCATAGTCTACTGTAAGTACCTTATAGTATATCTCAAGGGTATTTATATAAATTTCACTGTGTTTAAAATAGTCTAATATCCTTAAAATCTACAGCAAACGGTTTATTCGACACACCGTAATTTAACGGAATTGTTTTGAGTTCCGAGTTTTGAGTGTAACCGTAAATATTACACACTTTATTTTCAATATCGAGCATGTTATAGTTAACCCTAATAATAAATATCAATTTCATGGCAATGTGCTTATACTTATACGGGTTAACGTACGGAGACAGAAAATCAAATAGAATTTATGAACATTTTCCAACTACATTTGGAAAGTGTTAAAAAGAAGGTTACTATCCATGTCAGTAAGAGACACATGATTGACACTGATATATAAGTAACATTAGCAGTCTTAAAAAAGTTGTTATACCTATAAGTAGTAAAGCTGTAATTTTAATTTTGACTTCAATATATTATAACAAAAATGTCGTATAAATTATGAAAGCGCATTAACAATCAAGATGGTTAAATATATATGGATATAAGTTTAAAATTTTAAACTTTTATTCTCTCATCCTTTTTTCTAAATATATACTAAGTAACTTATGCGTGTATTATTTTTTAATAATGATGAATAAAATCAATATTTAAAGTAATTCTTGAATCACGCATTGTACTTATTGTAATCAGATATCTAATTATATTTTTAGTAATACCTTGCAAATGTTTCCCCTTGCAGTGGTCTATACAATTGCTAATACAGATATTGTATGTATAATAGGCGTTTAACAAGTAAGTTACACTTGTTTCCCCACAGATGTCAGTTCTGAAAAACAAGAGCGCAGCTTTCGCAGACGATAATCCAGTTCCACAGTTTTCAACGGGAGTAATTGCATTCAGGTAGTGGCAACAATTACTGCGTTGTGCACCCAAAATGCCGCTTCAGCTGAAAACATACCAATACGAGGAACAGTACGTTTTATGCTGGAAAAACGTTTCACGAGTACGGAGAGTTCATTGTAAGCAAAGCCATTGTCCTCTTGCACCACAATACAGGGCCTCACAAGATACTAAGAACACAGGGTTTGCTTCCCAGTTCTGGATGGGAGATCAGACAGCATCCATCGTTACAGTCCCGATATGGCGCCATGCGACTTTCAAGTGTTCCGAAATCTCAAGGAATATTTCGGTTTAAGACGATTTTCCAACGATGGCCACATTCAAACAGTTTTACGCAGGCTGCAGGACCAAAGAGGCATTTCTATCGTCAGGGCATCGAACGATTTGTGCAATATTCCAACAAGTGTCTGCAGAGACTGTGAAATTATGTACAGAAATAGTGTCGAGTATGTGTGTTATATTGTATTCAGAGCACTTAGCAAAAGAGTGTTTTTTACCTACATTGTTCAAGTGCAACTTATTTTTTGAACGCCCCTGGTATATATTTTCGAGTAAAAATCACTTTCAATACTAATTTTTTGAATTTTTCAGTGAGTGGTGAACACAAAAAATGATTTGTGAAAAATGGACATGTTTAATATTTATTGCTATAAATTAAAAAGAAATTGATCGTCAAAAGCGCATGGGATAAATAATGCTTCAAGATTATAACTTTGGAGAAGCGTTGAGTACTTTTTCAAAATCCCTTTTGCATGCGCTCTGTAAGGTCTGTTCGTCAACAAAGGTTATTATTTTTTTATAGAAAAATATACAGATATTCTATCTATTCTTAGATTTCGAAAAAATCCTTTCCATTATTTCTTCATCTACTTTATTTTCCAATGATAAACGATGATTTGAAATTAATTTTTGTGCAATATCCCTTTAAAAATACTTTTCGCGCACAAATCACATAAAATGCTGCAAATTTTAAATTTTGCGTTTGAAATACATAAAGAACTTACAAAATTTCAAAAATAAATTACTTATATAGTTTCACCATTTAAAAACCTCTTAGGGATTTTAAGGCCGTAAACAAAAAATAACATGCGCATAAATGTAAAGCTATTCTCATAATGCATTTTTTACGAATTTAGGCACGCTTTTAAAATAATCTGTTAAAGATATGCAGTTAAAACTCCACCTTCTTGTGTAACTAATTTGATTTGGAACTATTTAAAAGTATGAATAAATGCCTAATATTTCACGAGATTTAAAGGAAAACATTAAAAAAAAAAATCTGCGATTTCTCTAAATGTTTCAGTATTTATTTTTTACTTTCACATTTTTCGAGAAAATTAACAACAAGAAATAAAAATATCATATGTCAAGCATAGATTTGGAAACATTTTCCAACACATTCAAACTAATAGAACTAAACAAAACCTTTTAATATGTTGGAATATGATAGCTAACTGAACGATATGGAAACGCATAACACATTTGAAAACTCAAATTCAGCAGTTTTCATCTAGAGTTCCATCTACAGTGAGCAGCTCTGTACATGATATATTGAAGTGTACCCATAAATTATATGCTTGCAAAAACTTTGTTAAGTTAGGAAATACATACCAAAGTTGAGAATCCCCCTTTAGCAATTTCCGCTAATAAGGAGAATGGCAGGTGAATTCTTTTTTGCAGTCCTATGTATACGAGGTATAGAATTTAAACACAACGAGTAACATGCAAAACATTGGTTAAATTTAAAAGCGAATACCGAAAAAGAAAATGCACTTCCATCAATTATTGTTCTAAGACACTACTGTAATATAATTCTTTTGTGTCCCAGTAATTGAACGATAAATGTTTTGAAGGAGCTATTCTGTATGGTGGACTGTTTTAACACAGTACCACCTTTAGATACATATATGGCTTAATAAAGCAGAAATTGGATTGTTCCAACACATATAATGATCAAAACTTTACAGTGACTTTAACAACAACAACAAAAAAAACTATATCTCTTTCACTGAAATGAACTCAAACCTTAAGGAAGATAACAGAAGGAGTGACTATGCCAATTTTGACAAAATTATGTGTATCTTATAACTATATGTTGGACACACGTCCAATAGAAAAAGAGGGAGGACACCAAGAAACACAGGACCTTCTCTCACTTTACTCTTTCAGAAAATATTATTTTTTTTCTCTCTCTCTTCCCTGCCTGAATGAAGAGGAGTCAGATATTCAGAGATGAATGAACAGCATCTTAAAAAGGAGATGCATTTTTGACAATTTTGTCATCCCGCTTCCAGAGGGGAATAATTTTAAAGTTTTCTTTAACTCCTTGAGTCCTGGACCATGGCAAATAATCTCATTGTGAAATCATCCTAGAAATCATGGAATGATGCTGTAAAAGAGGCTTCTTCATGACTGATGACTAAACGTTGCTGGTGTGTTTCAAATATCAGAATGGACGATAGAGACCAAGCTTTAATGAGGTACAAAGTATTTTCTTAACGGTTCCATTGTATGAAATAACACTGCGATTACGCATTTTAGTGAAAGAGTGAGAATGGTAGCAATCACTTTTGCAGTTACTCAAGTATTGTGTATTCAAGTTTTATATATAATTTTAATCATGAAATCTCAGGATTTTCACTTAATCTGAAATACTTAAAATTCTTTAAATTTTGAATTCTTGTAATATATATAAATGTGCATGTAAATAAATCTTTGTTTAAGCTAAAATTTATCTCCTTCAATTTATGCCTCGCATTTAATTATCTAATTGTTATTTTGGGAATTATTGATTCTTTTACAGAGTAGGTTATAAACTAGGGCCACCTTAGAAATATATAATAATCTCTTCGGGTCACCTATAATCTCTGTGTAATTCATAACGTTCTTTTGAAATCACACAGCGCGAACAAACTCAATTTACGTAATTTTAATTGATGCAATAATTTATATTAATTTAAATTGCACACAAGAACCCAGAATAATGGTGCACTCACTATACGAAATTATTGCGGCATATATGTCTACAGATTCTTAATTCCTAATCTCCTTTGTATGCTGGATTTAAAAACTCATTTTGGTAATTTTATTGCTAACTGATTAGTGTGCACAGAGCGTTCCAGCACTGTAGCAATAATCTTGTAGTGAAATTGAGTGACTTATATAACTCTCAATTGCGTTCAAATAGCGTATTGTAATTAAAATACCCTGCAAGCCATATTTCTACAGTGACCATAACGTAATGGAATTCTTTTGATGTACCCCTGAATATGGATTATTATTTCTTCAAACTTCACAATCACAACGGAATATACAATAGTAAACGTCATTAACAGTGTATATGTCTTGCATGATAATCCAAATATATTTACGCAAGTTAGAACTTTGACAGACAAAGCGAATTAATAAACACTTTTCAACTATGCTGGAAAATGTTAAAAACGTTTCACTTATATCTCCATTATATACCGGGTGACACAAAAGTTCATTAAAACTTAGGAAATGAACTTCATTAAAAAGGAAGAAATTATGATAAAGGAGTGCGGTTTGCAAGAGAAGGATCACAAAGTTATCGGATTTTTTTTAGCAGCAAAAAAACACACGTTTAAAAATCACATATAGAGGGCGCTGACGACCCGAAACACAATGAACAGGGCAACAATACGATCCATTCAATTTTTCTTCCAATAACAAATGTTCAACATGACATCCAAAACATTCTACAACACAACCAGGTTGAGTCGTGGTACCTATTTATTGTGTTTCGAGTCATCAGCGCCACCTACATGTGATATTTTAACTATTTTTTTAAGTTAAAAAAATGCGACTACCTTCTGTGCCCTTTCTTGCAAACCACACTACTTTATCATAATTTCTTCCCTTTTATGAGATTTTTTAAGTTATAACGAACTTTTGGCTCACCCGGTATTTTAAACCCCTATATAAAATTTTAAAAAAGCCATATCTGATATTAATTTGTCAAAGTTTACCTGATTCATTTATAAACATACATAGGCAATTAAAAATAAAATAATCATGCTAATTAAAATTTTGAATATAGCACTTTTTTGTGTTATATATAAACTGAAATATATGTATTTTAAATGACAAAATAATTTAAAGAGGCTATACAATCATAAAAAAATTACAAGATTAAAACATCATGCTAAATCTACTTCTTTTCAATCTCGTAGATATGTCCTTTATTTCACAAACACTTTTAAAATGTCTCCTTTTGAAAGCAGTGATTTAACAGGAGTTTATCAGTTCATACACTGTTTAAAATATGTACTAAATGCTGCATCGTCTGTACACCGCTTTTGTAGAAAAGGGTTACTTACTGTATCATGGAGCATTATCGTTGTTCAAAATAGAGATATTCAATAAAAGCGGTGGAGTGACGATGCAGCAAATGGTACAGATTTTTAACAGTGTAGCAAACGTATTAATTAACACATACATTGAAGTTTGACATTCCTCTGTTGAATGTCTACTCAAAGAATGACTAGAGGAAAAATAATTAAAGAAAGGCGTACATTTAAGGTACTTGCTGCCTATCGCCATTGAGACAAATCGAGTCAAATCGTTTCATTTACCAAGAAAGAGAAAAATTAAAATTGTCAAATTCCAGCGTTCATATTCTTGTCTTTTCGTTGACGTTCTCAATAATGTTACAGAACGATTTAAATTTTTTCTGTGCAGTGTATGATTTATATTTTGATTTTCTTTAAAAATCACATTTGAAAAATATATATTTTATATATTTATTTTCATTTAATGTTACCTCGAATTGCGAGTTAACTCATGTTTTGTTTAATAAAAGTTTTCAGAAAAAAATCTGGCAAAAAAGTTTTCTTAGCTTTCCAAAGCATCTATAATAGAATTGTTTTATTATATTCTGTAACCGATAGTTCCATTTTGATCAATACCTGTTCCATACTGAACCCATACTGAAAAGATAAAGTTGTGTGTGTTAGGGTGTTTTAAAAACAATTTTATAACCGCTGTTTCACGACGAATCTAATGCTAAGAAAACTTACATTTAGTTGGAATTTTTCTTTGTAATAATATTCTTTTACTGTTGGACAGTGTTTCATAAACTATAGCTAAATGATGATTCTTTTGTTTTCCTTTCTGTATGTCCATAATCTTTATAAACAGTTTTTTCTTTTGTCGAAATACGTATTAGCTTCCATAGTATGACATACATAACAACAGCAGTTGGGATTGTGGAAGTAGCTGCCCTCAACATGGAACTCCGAATTAGAATCTCAATGCACTTGTCATTACATATGATATCAGAGTGAGCTAATTACTCTACAAAGCCAGAATAATTATCACTATAATTAACATCAATCCTTCGAGAATATTACTTTTCTAATGTCATTTCATTTTCCATAATTACTAGGGGATTGTACCCGGGATTCCTGGGTTAACCCCTTGGGGACGAGCGACACGTATACGTGCCGCATGAAGCGCTCAGAATCCTTGTTTTTTCTCACCAGTAAAATTTTACTGTAAAATTTGCCTTATTTAATCAGCGTAATTTCTCGATTCAAGAAGACGCAAATTTCTGTTTTTAAAAAACGGTGACAAAAGATTAAAAATTTCGTAAAAGGCTCCCGTCACGAAGGGGTTAAAGAAAGTAGGTGAAAACATTTTTTAATTGAAAACTAATATTTTTTTTTATATGCAATAATTTTTTTAGATTGACCACTTACATTAAAAAAGCATTTTTCATATGAAAAATACGAATTATACAATCAAATAAATTTTTGAAATTTATCAAAAGCGATATTTTCTTATTAGCTGCATGGTAAGAGTTATTTGCCAAGATTTTGCTATTTATAACATCCTTTTATATTCTGATAATTTCAGAGCTTTTACATGTCTGGTAAATTTGTGTTTTATTTATATTATTTTATTTATTTATTCATAGGGAATTTTTTTTAATGGATATTAGCCGTAAGAAAATGATGAACTCTTTATTTTGTTTTAAGGGCAAATGGATTAATCTTTCGTAATCGAGCTCCGTACGATATAGATAAATTAAAATATATTTCATGCTTTAAAATTGCTTTTAAAACCATAGACAATCAGTAAACTGAGATGAACTTTGCAAACAAATTCCATTTGAAAAAAATATTCTATTTGGTGATTTAAAAATTTAAATTGTACGATTAAAATATGTTAGATTTGTGTTTTTTCAATATTATTCTTTTATTTGTTTATAAAAGAAGTATTAATTTCGTTAATTTGTCTTTCACAAATATGTTAGATTGGTGGTTTTTTAATATTATTCTTTTATTTGTTTATAAAGAAAGTATTAATTTCGTTATGCAAAAATAGTCAGAAATAAATGCTGAAAAATGTTTGTTGCTTTATGTGCAAAATGTTTATTATTATTATGTATTGAAAACGGCACGTGAAAAGATAAACTTAAAAAAAAATCATGCATAAAAATTATTTTAGAAAATATAATACATCAGTTAATGAATACAGTTTTTAAACAAATTGAATTTCAAAGTGAATTTTTTTCAGTATGTGACGAAAACTGAAAATGTACGATGATCAGAAGAATAAAAAATTGCAGTAGCGAAAATTTCAGGACCGAAATTTGATCGTGGAGTGTTGCCATTCGCAAAATGACGTCAGCGTTACGCACAGATGCGTTTGTTCTTTATAATATAGATACTTAATCAGTAAAATATAATAAAGATCAGTTATTAGGATGTGGTTATCAATTAAGGCTCTTATTCTTGGATTTCCGGAATGAAAACAGCAATTTTCACCTTCTCAAAATTTGCATACGCATTTCTCATATCCATATTCATTATTTATTTATTTATTTTTTTTTGTTTGATCATTTATAAATCATTTTAACTAAAAACTTGAAGTCACGATTGTCAGCAACATCTTTTATGTGAATAGACGCACTCTTTACGTGAGACTCTAATCTCAATTCCGGAGAGTAAAAATTTCCGAAATTTATGATTTTTAGGTGCATTTGTGTTAAAATGTTTAGTTTTATCTAAGAAAATGATCGTTTTCTTTAAATATGACTTCATTTTCACTTAAATAAGCATTTCGCCTAGTGTCTGAAACTTAGTATCAGTGCACATGCAGAAGGAAAAACAATATAGAAAATTTATGAGGAAAAATGCGTGTTTTCAAAAGCAGTATGTCACATTCCGTTATTATGCCCCTAATATAATATTCTGCTCCTAATGGGATTTTGCGCTACTAAACCCTATACAACAATTTTTAGCAACAATTTTGAATTTTTATCATAAAATAGCATGAATAAAGTTAAAAATACCTCATTATTTCTCTATTATCTGCAATAAGGAAAGCTATCTAATTTTCATCATTTTGAAGAAATTTCATAAAATGCTTTTAAAATTAAAATATAAAAGTGGGGACATTTAAAAAAAAAACAGATAGTGCGATCACATCTACAAAGTAAGAGCTTTCAGTTAAAAAAAAAAATATTAGTGAAATTGGTTCAGCAGAAAGATCTGGGTAGATGACTAAAAAACACTCTTGTGTTTTAAATATATAGATTATATAAAATTGGAAAAAATTAAACTAAGCAAATTATGTTATTTTGATAAAATTATAGTAGAATGTCCTAAAGAATAGCATTAAAATTTTATTAGTCGAGAGAATTTTCGACAAAAACTTCAGGAACACGATATTATTTTAAACCACAAATTATTTGTTTGCTTGTCGAACTCGGCGAAGCAAATCCATCCAGCGAGAATAATCAATTTCTGTACTTTTAATCGCTATTATTTGCATGTCACCTCTCTTTTATAAAGACACTCTAAATTTTTGTAAAATATTGCGTTTTATCAGTGTGTGATTTCGATTACATTATTTTGAAAAGTGAAGCGTTTTCACCCGTGAAGAATTTCAAAGCATCTGGGCTGTGAAAATGACGCACTTCTACAAAACATAATTCAGGTTTAAGAATTAAAATACACGCTTTTTTATAAAATGACGTCATTTGCATTCGATAAATCAATCCGCTTTTACAATCCAGTCTTTAACTTCGTCTATAGAAAAGTGTGCATATGACGTCATTATCACGGAATAACAGACAATATTCTTGACATAGCCCATATTTTAATTTCAACTTTTTTCTTAGGTTTTATGAGAAAATGGCAACAAAAAGATACAGTATCTCCTATTTTTGACTATTTTCCGTTTACTTTCAATGACTTTCAATAAAAATGAGGGTCTTTTGTTCCCACGATAAGAAAAATGGTATTAAAAACTACAAAAATTTAATATCTCAAAAATAAATTGAGATACAGCTTTCAAACAAATGGCAATTAAAACAGCATTTTTTCCTTATACGACGGTGTAAAAATTTAAAATGTGCGATGTTTAGAAGTTTAAAAATTTGCAGTAGAGAAAATTGCAAAACCAAAATTTTATTTGAAATTTCAAAATGTTGCCATTCGCAAAATGACGTATGCGTTACGCACAGATATGTTTATCCTTTATAATATAAATAGATGAGATAGTTAAAACATTCATTAATTTGTCTTTATTATTGTCAAATAATTGAACAAATATCAGGAATCGGCTTGGTGGGAAATATCATGTATTTTATTTTGGAACACATGAATTACGTTTCTGGTTTTTTATTATAGGAATTTATAGTGTGATCCACCACTTCTTTGTCCCTTATCATTTTTTAATCTTACTGTATTTCCTGTCACTCCTCTGCCAAAGCACACCCAATAACCTCAAATCTTAAAATATAAATCTGTTTCGTCACTAGAGACTCTATTGACAACATTACCATAATAAGTTAAAATCAGATTTGATCTGCTATATACTTTTGTAGCGAAGGTAAACATGATCCGTCTGATTATAAAATAAACGTATATATAATGTTATTTTATAGAGTTATTCCTGTTGAAATAACTCTGTTTTTACAATACTGGTTTCAATTTTATCGCAATAGTTGAATAATAATATTGAAAAAAAAATTACATTACAAGCTTGATAGATAACGTTACCATAATCAGTTAAAAACATATCTGATCTGATGCCACTTTTGTGGCGAATTTATACATGATTCTTCTGATTATGAAATAAAAGTATATGGAATATTATTTTATGGAATTATTACTTTTGAAACTATTAGGTTTTTTAAATACTGGTTTGAATTTTATCGCATTGTTTGAATAAATACCTTGAAAAAAATTACAAGAAACTGCATAGATAACGTCACCATGATCTGCAAAAAAACATATATTATCTGAAATCTACTTCTGTGGCAATTGTACGTATTATCCGCCTGATTATAAAATAGAAGTATATACAGGGTGTCTTCAAATTAGTTGGACAAAAAAAAAAAAAAAGGATTTATTGAATGGAATTGGTAGGAAAATTGAAAGTACATATTGTTGTAAGATAGAAAAACAGTTCAAGTTTACCATTATCACAAATGTTCGATGTGACTGCCTTTCGTAACTCTGCTAATGTTGCATCGGTAAATCATTTCTTGCCACAGATTTGTCAGCAGGTTTCCGTCGATCCAATTAATTGCAGTGCAGAAATCTTGATTTTAGTTCAGGAATGGCGCGGTTTGTACATTGATACATTGCGTAACACCATAAACTGAAATCAAAAGGTGAAAAATCTTGTGATCGTGGTGGTCATTGAATGACACATCCACTCGCTAATTGATAGCGTCAGTTATGACACCTAACGCCATCTATGAATAAACTTCGGCAATATTTCTACTAGTCTGACTTTCAACTGGTTAATTTCATTTAATATTTAAGAAGTTTTTAACTTACGAAATTACCCAACTAACTTCTAGACACCCTGTATTATATATTTTTTTATTGAGTTATTCTTGTTGCAGCTATTCAGAATTGACAAGAATGGTTTGAATTTTATCGCATTGTTTCAATAAATATTTTGAAAAAAACATTATATCCCTTTTTATAGCACAAAATAACTCAAGAGAATTACAGCGATGACAGAGGATTACTAAGTGCGTGTTGAAGGGAAAAATGAAACACATAACCATATTTTAAATCGTTTTTTAGTATATTTCTTAAATAAAAGTACTTTAAAAGAAATTAGAAAACTTAAAAATTACAACTTTAAAAAGAATTCTTTGTATTCTTATAATTTTAAGTAATTCTTTCACTATAGGAACATTTCACACATAAAGTCAGCCAACGTTGTATCATTTTTTTCGAAGTACTGTTTTAATAGTCAGTTGTATTAATATTAAATATTGCGTATATAACACAAATCACCTTCTTAATATTAATACGAAAAAAATAAAAAAATTAAAATTAATAGCATTGTATAGCAAATACAACTCTAGTTGCGAAGATATAAAAAAATATTGGTAATACTGCTCAATAAATTTTGACATAAAATTAAATATTATTAAAAAAGCGACATTAAGAGTAATTTCTGTACAAAGTATTTACCGGTTTATCACCAGTGGCAAAATAATTGGAAATCGTTTTAAAATTAACATTCATTAAGTTCTAAAAGTATTAAAATGTTGTATTCGGCTTGAAAACACAATTGTACTGTAATGGTCATAATTGTAGCATATCAGAAATTGGGTTAAAAATCGTTTAAAAAATTTCATCTGACAATTACAACATTCTCATGACAACATGTCTGATTACAGAATTCATCATAACAGGAATGAGTTAAATACACCGTAAAAATATATATAATGTTACTAAGGATTTTACATGAAATTAGGATGCTTAGAACTTTTAATGTAACTGCAAGAAAAAAAAAAAACATGCAACAAATTCCTATTTATACTGTAAAAAAAAAAAAAAAAAAAAAAAAAAAAAAAAATCTGTAAGTTTTCTAAGAATTTACAAGGAAACAGGGGATGCCTAGAACATTTTATGTAACTGAAAAAAAATTATGTAATTATTCTGGGTTACCTTTTTTTATAGTGTTAAACAGTGTAATGAAAATAAATTCCGTTCAAGAGATTTACGGAAAATTCTTATATATAGTTCAAGGCGTGACTGCTATTTTCGTATATAATAAAGTAGTGGCTCCAGGGTATCTGATTTAATTAAACTAAAAGATTGTACAAATAGCCATTCTACGAAAGAACTGTTGCTAAATATGAAGCGTTATTCAAATGTTATAGAAAGAGACTATTTAAAAATTAGGTTTGCACTTTTCATACAAATTGTCAAACTGAGATATAGTTACACAACACGACGGGTTTTAATGATGAAAATCCATTGTGTTTTATGTACGATAAAAGTACTAGCATATGAATAAAGAACGCTGTAATAAATTAAACAAGATGTAATAAACCAATAACGCACACGATAATCAAATCATAATAGGTTTCTTAATATGGCTCCATGGTAACACAATTGTTTAAGCTAAGAACTGGGGGAATGAAACGCAGCTGTAGGTAAATACAGAAGAATGAAAAAGGAAAAAAATATTAACTTTTGATAATTTGAACAGTTTTGGTAATAATAATTGTACCTCAAAGAATTTTGCGTTGTTGAAATTAAAGGGACATACATCATTAACAAAAAATATAATAAATAGAAATGTGTAATGATAACGACTGTAAGCAGTTCCATAATAACTTGATTAAACATAACATCACCTAATGAGAGTTTAACCATTATTTCTTTTCATTATAATGTGAACAATATAAAATTGAAAGCACAACTAATGTTAGAACTAAATTTCTCAGTATCCCTTTTAACTCCATTCGTTAAAAATCCAATTATTTGTGAAATATTAAATAGTAAAATACATTATTTAACTTCAAAAAGCTCACTGTTTTACATAAAAAACGACTAAAATAATAAAAGAGATGTTACAAGTTAAAAATCTACATTTTATTTAAAACTTCTTAGTACTTTCATCCTGCATTTCCGGCGGCCATCATCAGATAATATATCAATATCTAATTGCTGTTCATTTATACAAAGACGTTACTTTGTTTGGGAATGGGAGAGCTAAAAATTATTGGAGTTGAAAGTCGAAGTAACAACTCTAATAATTATTGGCTCTCCCATTTTCAAAGTTTTTCATGCAGAATGATTCGATTTGCTCCGAATTTGGTATACCGGTTTATTATGTTAAGGAACTTCCCTGATTAGTTTTGGAGGTTCATTGGTTAAAGATAAAGTGGGAAAAGGGGGGGTTAGTCCACCCCCTTAATTCAGATAAATGAGTTTTTCATGCAGAATCATTCGATTTGCCCCGAATTTGGTATACCGGTTTATTATGTTAAGGAACTTCCCTGATTAGTTTTGGGAGTTCATTGGTTAAGGATAAAGGGGGAAAAGGGGGTCTAGTCTACCCCCCTTAATTCTGATAAACGGGATTTTCATGCAGAATTATTCGATTTGCTCCAAATTTGGTATACCGGTTTATTATGTTAAGGAGCTTCGTTGATTAGTTTTGGTGGTTCATTGGTTAAGGATAAACGGGGAAAGGGGGGCTAGTCCACCCCCTTAATTTAGATAAACGGGATTTTCATGCAGAATTATTCGATTTGCTCCAAATTTGGTATACCGGTTTATTATGTTAAGGAGCTTCCTTGATTAGTTTTGGGGGTTCATTGGTTAAGAATAAAGGGGAAAGGGGGCTATTCCACCCCGCTTAATTTATATAAATGGGTTTTTCATGCAGAATTATTCGCTTTGCTCCTAATTTGGTTTACCGGTTTATTATGTAAAGGAGCTTCCCAAATTCGTTTTGGGGATTCATTGGTTAAGGATAAAGGTGGGGGGGGGTAGTCCACCCCTTAATTTAGATAAATTGTTTTTTTGTAGGATTATTCGATTTGCTCCAAATTTGGTATGATATTTATTATGATAAGGAGTTTCCCTGTTTAGATTTGGAGGTTCACTGGTTAAGTATAAAGGGGGAAACGGGGGCTAATTCCCCTTCACTTATTTTTTTGAGGGGCATTATTCTTTAAAATAAGAGTATGATATACAATTAGTGTGATTAGCCTGTGAGCTCAATGCCATCAGTTTAGCTGGTCACTTTTCTTTTTTATTTGTAGGCTCAGAGGTTGAGGTGGATCGTCCCGAGCCTCATTTAAAGAATTTGCTAGTCTTTGCATTGCAGAGTTCAAACTCTGTCACCACAAATTCGGCCTACCTGACAGTCCTGGGTCCTTCCAGCCACCATCTACTTTACATACCAGACTGGTACTGGGCTACTTCTTCCAGAACGTATAATATACACAAAAAACCTTCACAAACACTACAAAACAAAATAATAGTAAATAATAATAGTCAACCACTAAATACTGATGATCAAAAGTTTTCAGTCCTTAACCAATATTTTTAGAGTTAGAAGAATAGTAAAGTGACTGCCTGTCACTTGGAAGCAGTTCTTTTCACAGTTTATTCATAATAGTAAAAAAAAAGGTATCAATACCACACAGTTTAAAAAAAATAAAAAACACAAAGTCACTTAAAAGCACAAATATTTCGTCTTAGACAATAGAAGTCCAAGGCTTCATGTGATCTGCAGCGCTTGAGGTCGCATTTGGACCCTCATGGTGTCCAACTTTGCTTACATTGTAGCGATCGTTTCTCTTAACTGCAGTAATCTCATAGGGACAAAGAAACTTAGGCTTTAGTTTGGTACCTGTCCCAAACTGTGTTTTTTGAATGGCCACCAAATCACCGAGTTTATAGGTGTTGGCCTTTCTTCGCTTTTTGTTATACGTTTTCGTGTTTTCCTGTTGTATTTTTAATATGATTTGCTTGGCTATTTCTTTATTTGAATTTCTTTCCGATATGAACGAATTTAATTCCTCATCATCTAACAGTGTTTTGATTTGCAGGTCGGTTTTCTGCCGCAGTTTCGTTCCTGTCAGTAGTTCGAAAAGTACTTGTCGATACGGTACTATTCATGATACGTTGTACGGGCGAGACAAATTTGTACCATTAAGTGGGGGTCTTCTACGCTAAGTTTTGCCAAAATTGGGATAAGAATTCTGTGCATTCGTTCTATTTGACCATTTCCTCTAGGTATCCCTGTTGTTATGGGAATATGCTCTATGTTCTCTTCCTTACATTATTTCTCAAAGTCAGCAAAGGTGAATGCTGGTCCTTTGTCGGTAATGATTCGCGACGGATTTCCGAAAATATCATGTTGTCGGGTTATGTTATCAATGACTTATTTAGCGGTTGTAATTATGACGGAGTATAGACAAACAAATTTAGTAAATGCGCCCACAACAGTAAAAATGTGATTGTAATTTTTATTTGTAGAAGGCATGGGACCAATGAGATCCATGTAATATGTCTTGAGGGGCATATTTTATTTGGGGATCGGGTTTAGCAGACCTTCTCCTTTTCTTTGCATTTTATCACAAAGTATACTCTCTTCTATACGCAGTTGGCAATGACGCTTTCAATTTGCTTTCTTAATTGCGGTATAAAATAATTTTCTTTTAAAATAACTTCAGTTTTAGCCACTGCGTAATGACCTTTGTTATGAACGTCGCGTATTACTTCCTTTTGCATATTAGTAGGAATCATCAGCAGTTCTCTGTCATTTTCATACTTGTATACGATGTCGTTTCTTATAAAATATTCTGAACTTTCATTTTTTTTGATTAATTTTTTATCGCTTGTATGTGTTCGTCTTCTTGTTGTGCATTCTTTATTTTCAATGTTAATTCATCTTGCGATCGGGTAACTATTAGTACTGTATTTCTACTTAATGCGTCTACATGTTTCATTTAGGATCCTGATCGGTGGGCAATTTCGTAATCAAATTCCTGTAAGAATAGGGCCCATCTAGCTACTTTTGGCGTAATGTCTTTTTTGCCCATTGTCTTTTGAAACGCGGTACAATCTGTCACAATTTTAAATTTCGTGACTAATATGTAGTTTTGGAAATTTTTAACTGATTCTATTACCGCGAGAGTTTCCAATTCGTAACTCGAATGTTTTGCTTGAGTAGGTGTGTTTTTACGGCTGATGTAGTGAATAGGATGTAAGTTTTTGTTTTCATCTTCTTGTAGTAGGACACTAACAAAACCTATGGCACATGCATCGGTGTGCAATTCTAGTCTAGCGCCTCGTCGGAATGTATTCAATACTGGGGAGTTAACTAATTTTTAAGGTTCCGTACTTAAAAAGAAAAAACGGAACCATTATAAGATCACTCCTGTGTCTGTCCGTCTGTCTGTCTCTCTGTCTGTCTGTCACAGCCATTTTAATCGTAAACTATGGAACGTGGAAAGTTCAAATTCGGGGAAGTAATAAAGACCATTGACCAACATATTTTCTGATTAATAAACATTCATAAATATATTTAGTAAAAAAGTAGAGGGGCTAATTATGCTACTTGAAAAAAAAATCTTTTCTTTGTATATAATGTGGGGTATCCTGTGAAGGCTTTTGTAACGCTGAACTCACAAATACATTCCTTTTAATTTTAGGTATTACATTTTCAAAGATATTGTTGAAAATGTAGCACAAAAATATGTTCCCCCCCATCTAATTCCGAATCTACTGAAACTAACATTATGAACAAATTAATGGCAGTAGACGTTAATATAAAACTTGCCGGAAAATTATAGCGATTACCCTAGGTCACATAGTTTTTGAGTAATTAGCATTTTTCTGTTATACACAAATTTCGATTTACGGGCATTCAGAAACATTGTTGAGCATCGCTGAATATACCTATCGTTGCAGAAGAATAAAAGCATTGTTGATAATGATTTTCGAAAAAAATCATCGGTAATTAGCTAAGATATTAACCCTTAAAGGTACGGTCAGTTTGGGCATAGACAAGGTCAGGGCGGCGTACTCTATGCCTAGTTAACGACTTTTAGTGATATATATGTGTAATGTAATGTCCAGTAGCATTATAAAAGCAATAAACGTCAAATTGTTAAAAACATACTAATTTAAGGGATCTCGGGACTCTAAAAAGTGGAAAAAAGGAAAAAAAAGACCATTTTCAACATTTAATGTCTTAAAATGTATGTGATTTTAAAACACAATTTTAATTGGAATGAAAGATATAAGTATGTTCTTCCGTTTCATGTATTTAAAAAATTGCAAGATACAGAATTAGTATTTATAGGGGGCTCGAAACTGTTAGACATTTGTCGAACAAAAAATTAGCATAACAGTTTACGCGCAGGATTACAAAATAAATATTGCAACTAGAATGAAAATTTTGGTGCTTACTTATACTTCAGATTGTAATAATTTCCCTGAACTTAAATAAATTTGTATTTAAAGCATTTTTATATTTTTAATGCAACGCTGCATTTAGCTAGTAACAAAATTTGAAAATTTCAACAGTAAAATCACCTAAAAAAATATTTTTTTGAACAATAAAAAGGAAATTTTAGGTTCAGTTTATACAGAATAACATGTAATATATGTTTTTTATTTTCATGAAAAAATATTCAGAAATTTTTTAGGTATCCTGCGCGTCATACCCAAAAACGGCATTTGGAAAATAATGACTTTAAAGTTTCGGAAACGCCGCTTCAGCTATTGAGCGGGTATAATTCTGAAAGCCAAAACTTCTGTTCTAATGGGAATTTCAAGGAAACAATTATATCAAAATATTCAGAAAAAATAGGAGTTTAAGATCTAAAAAAAAATAAAATTTCTTAAATTTTGAAGCTTTAAGAGTCCTGCGACAACTTAATCCTTTCCAGCACGGAGTAATTCTATTTATAAACTTATGAAATAATGAACTGACACCAGAATTTATAAACGAATTTATTAGAAAATGCGAACTTGCTTATTTTCAAGTACATGATAAAAGGAAAATTTTAATTAAATATTCTTGGTGCCATTTGTCTCTTTTGGAATTAAAATTAGGTGTCCGTTTTTTAAGGGCATCGCCCTCGAAATATTTAGTTAGAATGAATCGCAAAAATACTGTGAGATTCGCAATAGTTTGCATTGATTGTATCTCTCAATACGCCTCGAGTGACTTTAAAAGTTAATTAAAGACCTATCTGGAAAAACGCGGCACTGACTAAGGCGGCGTTGCAACTTTGAGACCTCAATTCGAAGCGCGCTTAGCGCAATGCCAAATTTAAACTTTGAACAAAGGTTTTGTTTTAGATACACTGTAGAAATAAAGGTTATTACTATGCTGAATTTAGTTTCATGAAATGCCAAATGAAGTTTAACTATGCACTGCCTTTATCGTCAGTACCGAATTAAGTTCATCATAAACAGATTAGGATAATATTAAAAAAAGAGTTATACGAATAGCTATATTTGATATTGTTCCATATATCTCTTTGAACTTTCATGGTATACCCGATTACACTTTTCTAATATATACAGTTATACCCAACCCTACGTTATATAGTTTTTAAAAAAATCTTAGTATTCTTTTAGCAACTTTATTATTATTTTTTCTTATGATACAATGACAAATTCATACATTTATTCTACGGAACCCTCGGTGCACGAGTAATGCTCGCACTTGTCCGTTTATTCTTTAAGATTCTGAAGAGCTTGTTTTCCCAGGATTCCAAATTTAAATGTATTTCCCGTTTTTAATAAATCACTTAAAGGTCTCGCTATAGTTGCATAATGTAGGATGTATTTTCTGAAATAAGAAGTTAGACCCAGAAAACTGTGTAATTGTTTAAGGGTGCGGGGTTCGGGAAAATTCTTCCGAACTATTCCGCTATCGAAAAGCTCCATTTTCGATAATATAGCCTGAAAATTCAATTTTCCGTTTAAGAAATTGACATTTTGCAAAATTAAATTCAAGTCCGTAATCCGATGCAACTTCTAGGACGCGTTTCAGTTTTAAAAGCTTCTTCCTCAGTCTCCGCAAGTACTATGACATCGTCTAAGTAAATTAATATTACTTTTTCTTTAATTAACTGTTTAAAAACAGCTTGAATATATCTCTGAAATTGTTGGGGGCAATTGATAATCCGAATGAAAGCTTTAAATATTCGTACTAGGAGTTATGCGTGACAAATGCCGTATATTTCCTACTCTCCTCTGCTATGTCTATATGAAAATAACATTTTTTAAATCCAATGTATTAAAAACCTTCGCTTCCTCAATGTTATATAAAACGTCTTCTATTCTTGCCAAGGGAAAATTATCTCTAATTATTTTTTATTTAAGGGTCTATAGTCTACGCAAAGTCTTCTAGAGTAATCTTTCATTTTCACTAACACTATAGGCAATGCATAATTAGAGCTAGTCTTAGTTATAATACCCATTTCCAACGATTCTTGTATTTGTTTGTCCACAAATTCCTGTTCTGGATATGCTACGCTACGCAGTCGTTGTACAATCGGAATATCATCAGTTAATATTATATTTACTTTTAACTCTGTGTCCTTAACCTTATTTGGCTTATAATTAGTGATAAGTTCCGTTAACTCTTTCTTAATAGTGCTGTTTGTAATATGATTTAGCTCAACTTCCTGAAAATTAACAGAATTAGCTGTCTCAGCTAAATAAATATCTGCGAATTTCGCTAAGTCTAACTGTGGGACAGAACACTGTTCGCTTTCTAACAAACAACTTTTATCAGAGCTTAATTGCATGTTTATTTTTTCACTGAAGTTCAAAGCTCTTTCATTTTGACTAGTATGTTCCTTTCTCACCAATTGAGCTGTCGAAATCATTTTTCCTATCGTGGGATTGTTTTGCTTTTCTGACCGCCACATCACATGAAATCTGGGTTTGACATACTGACGCATCTGATTTTCCTCATGTCTGTTTCTTCTGAGAAAGCAGTGACGTAATTTACCCTAACTTCCTTCAATTTCCGTTTCCCCGTAATTTGCAATCCTCTTACCGAAATATAGAAATTTACCTGTTTCAAAAAGTTATTTCGTAAAATTATAGAATGGTTCAAATTTTTTACGACGTATAAATCTGCATTCATTGTGTTACCATCTATTTCAATTTTTACTGTCGTAAATCCTATGGGTGTTATTTGGCTACCAGCAATACCTGACAAAACCAAGTCATTTTCATGCAATTTAGAGCATCTTAGGGCTGTATAAGTGTCGTTACTACACATATTAACACCACTTCCGGTATCAATTAAAGCATCCATATTTTTTCCTAAAATCTCCACGTTTATATTATTTTATCCAATAAATTTGAGTTATTGCTTACGGCAGCGTTTGCATTTTTATGAGAATTATTTGTACACTGGTCAGACCTGTGGCCAGGAATTTACACTTCCAAGAGACCGGACTTTCTTTTTTTCGGGGACAATCCCTCCAACGGTGAGAAAATTCATTGCAATTGAAACAACGGAATTTAGTATTTAAATTCTTTGGGAAGTAGGTGTGTAATTTTTTCATATGGTATGCGACTAATGTCATTTCAATGGAACGCTCTATTATTTTCACTACCTTGACGTTTTCTAAATTCCGTGTTTGGGGGCTTAGTTTCCGTTTTCCGTCAGTTAATTCTGGCGGTTTTATAATCATCCAATTTATTTGTCAAATCCTCTACGCTCGTAATTTTGGGTAGTTCGTCACAAAAGTGTTCCTTCATTTCTAGGGACAATTTTCGCCTAATCTGATCAATAATTAAAATATTTTTTTTAATTCTTCTAACGTTGATATGTGTGATCCCGATAACCATTCATTCAGAAAATTTGCGATTTAAAATGCGAAATCATTCCATGATGCTGAATTTTGTTTTCTATGTAAAAAGAACTTTTGCCTGAATTGTTCTGGTGTAAGTCTGAAACGTTTTAAAAGTATTTTCTTCACATAATCGTAATCACTGGATTGTTCTTCACTTTCGCGGCTTATCAAACTAACTACATCAAGCGGTGACAATGCAAGCAGATATGTAACCCATTCATTTTTTTCTATCCCTAGACGCTTTGCCTGACGTTCGAAAAGGGTTAAGTAAATGCTTATTTCCTCCTCATTATTATATCTATTTACTAATTTTAGAACATCGGAACCCTTTCCGGTCATTGTACATACCGAATTATGCAATTGGGTATTTTGTGTTTTTTCCAATTGTAACTTTTTTATTCAAATTCGCGACTTTCGATTTCTTTTTGTTGCAACAATTTCTCATTCTCTTCTCGTTCGATTACAATTCCCGCTAGTAAATTTTTTACTAGATCCTCATTATACCCTTCGGATTTTACAATTAACTCAGTCAGTTTAATTTTATTCGCATCATCTTGAGGATTCAAACCTAGCTCGATTACCGCAGTATCAAGATCGATCTTTTCGAGCTTATTAAGTGTGCCATAATTATATCTAATAGTTGCAACAATTTCTCATTCTCTTCTCGTTCGATTACAATTCCCGCTAGTAAATTTTTTACTAGATCCTCATTATACCCTTCGGATTTTACAATTAACCCAGTCAGTTTAATTTTATTCGCATCATCTTGAGGATTTAAACCTAGCTCGATTACCGCAGTATCAAGATCGATATTTTCGACCTTATTAAGTGTGCCATAATTATATCTGACCAATTAACACATAAAAATAAAATATCTCAATATAAACCAATAATATATATGTATGCACACAATAAATCAAATATATATAATATGTAGCAATTTTATAAAACACGCTTACTTTTTACCAGGTATTTCAATAAAAACAATAAATATATTTTTTTTTCTGCACTATATAATAATGCAAATAAATATTATTTAACACCAGTTTTATAAAACACTTACTTCCATCTAAATATTCTCAAAGGAATATATATTTCTTTCATTTCCCATAAAAAATATATCGTTATAACACATTTTCCTCTCGAACTAGAAACTATGTAACTTTATTAGGAAGCAAAAAAAAAAAAAAAACACCTCCTATATTTATCAGCAAAATCTTATACGTCACTTATTACCTCTTCAATCTGCAAAAAAAAAAAAATCACTGCAGACACGTTGCATAAATCACAAAATATGCTTTTTCTTCTTGCGTACTAAAAAAATGCACCGTACGCTTTTCTCTGCACTATTCAAGTACTTTTGGGGAAAACAAATAAAACACTTTCACATTCACCAAATACAAGAAAAGAAAAAAATATCTTTCGTCATATAAGAAGTTGGAAAAAACACGAGAATTCACGATGCATTTTCACAAATGATTCATCACAGAACACACTCACTTCAATCCTTCTATGAAATACTCAGTTGAAATTTCGACGAAAGAAACACTTGACTCGAAGAACCACTTAAAGCTTGAAACTTTTCTTCCCGCATGAGAAAATTTCCAGCTATCACAGAACATTCGATGAAAGCAACTTTTCTCTTTTCTTTTTCCGCACAAGTTAAATCCTCGCTTTGCATGTAAATCGCGGCCGATAGCCTCCAATTTGTATAGTAAATGCGCACTCACTTTGTGGAATAATTGTACTTCTACTCTGGGTCGGTGTCTAGAAGTAATTAATCCAGGCAGATTTTGAGGAAATCTTAACACTTTAATATTCTTGGATAATGAAATATTTACAGATGGGGTATTTACATTAAACATGAAAAATATAGCTAGCCGGGGACATTCTGCTTTACTCAGGTCCGCTGAATCGGTATTCAGCCGACACGTCGTCTCAGCACGTCTGTTCACAAGCACAGTCGAATGTCGTCTCTATCTTTCTCACAAAAGTTTTAGCAGCTTCAGCAGCTTTTCGTAGGCTCAGAGTTTGAGGTGGATCGTCCAGAGCCTCTTTTAAAGAATTTGCTAGTCTTTGCAGTGCAGAGTTCAAACTCTGTCACCACATATATATTTGTATTAAAAGATTAAAATTTGAAAAATAGTTGAAAATTACAATTCTATGTTGTCAATTTATGTTGCATACGCGTTTTATGAACGTAAGAAGAAGTCAAAAATCGTAAAAAGATTACTAAAACTCTTTTCTCGATTCATTATCTTAAAAATAATAAAATAAAATAAAATTACGTTGCTGTTGCCCTAATCAAATTTATTGTGACCTTTGTACCTTTTCAACGTATATTGTAAAATCAATTGGATAAAAAATTATGAAAATTACTGGTTTTATTAAATAATGTATGTTAAAAACATTAAAGCAAAGCATTTAAGTAGATTTCGTAAGAAATATTACCCCTGTGTTGGAATTTCTGAACACTTTTTGAAGATCTATGCCGATCATTACCCCTAAAACTAAAAACCACTCCCATTTTATATATGTATCTATGTATCTATGACTTTTCCCCATAATTATGTACAAATCTCTTCCAAACTGATACATATAATCAAGAGGCAGAAAATCTTGGTCATGTTCCTTAATTGGTAAATTTCAAATAAGGGAGTGGAAATGGAGAGGGTTTTTCTGAAAACATAAAACTCCCACAAATTCATAATTATGATAAATACCGAATCAGTTTAAAGTTATTATTACTAGGAAAATGGCCAAAGATTTTTGTATGAGATATTTTTGATATAATTAAAAATGGCCTCATAGGGAAAAAATAAGGCTTTAAGAAGACAAAATTTATACCTTCGTAAATTTACAAGATATTAAATACGCTTAAATTTATTATCTATCTTCTTTATTATTATTATCAATCTTTATTATTATTAATAATATTGGCAACTTTTTTACTGACAGGTTTTTGACAAAACCAACTCTTAAAGAATAAAAGAGCTGTAGAAAAAAGATTACATCTCCGTTAATCCGCTACTAAGGGGATAAAAAGATATCATTGGCATGCTGAAAATGTCTGACAACCATCGGACATCCTGTATATAAGGTTGTATAAATAAACATGTCTCAATAGTAATAATAATAAACGGTCAAGTGCAAGTATTACTCACGCACAGAGGGTTCCGAAGAATAAATATATGAATTTGTAATTGTATTGTTAAAAAAGAAGTTGCGAAAAAAATACAAAGTCTTTGTAAAAAAATATACGATGTAGGGTTGGGTAGGATGGGTATAACTGTAGTGTAAATGGATATACCACGAAAGTTCAGAGAAATACGAACCTAAATAATATCAATTATGGCTATTCTGTATAACAAATTTTTTAAATATTATCCTAATATGTTTATGATGAACTTAATTCAGTAACTAACAATAAAAGCAGTGCATATTTAAACTTCATTTGGCATTTCATAAAACTAAATTCAGCGTAGTAATAACCCTTCTTTCTACAGAGTAACTAAAACAAAGCCTTTGTTCAAAGGTTAAATTTGGCATTGTGCTAAGCGCGCTTCGAAAGGAGGTCACAAATTTACAAGGCCGCCTTTGTTCGTGCGGCGTTTTTCCAGATAGATTTTTTAATTAACTTTCAAAGTCACTCGAGGCGTATTGAGAGATCCACTCGATACAAACTAGTTGCGAATACCATAGTATTTATGTGATTCATTCTAATTAAGTGGTATCAGGACTCTTAAAGCTTTAAAATATTCGAAATTTTATTTTTTTAGGTGTTAAAATTCTATATTTTCTGAACATTTTGATACAATTGTTTCGTTGAAATTCCCTTTAGAACAGAAGTTATGGCTTCTAGAATTATTCGCGCCAGTAGATGAAGTGGCGTCTACGAAACTTTGAAGTCATTTTTCTCCAAATGACGGTTTTGCACATAACGTAGAGCAATTCTCATAAACTTGTTAATATTTTTTTCTGAAATTTTCAAAACATGTTCACGTATTTTGAACATTTGTAGTGAACATTTTTCATGTTGTGAACATTTCAAAACATGTAGCATTTTCATGTCAGTTTGTATAGTCTGAACCTAACATTTCCTTTTTAATGTTTAAAAAAACATTCTTTTTAGGTCGTTATACTATTGAAGTTTTCAAAATTTTGTATTAGCTAAATACAACTTTGTATTAAAAATATAAAAATGCTTTAAATACAAATTTATTTAAGTTCAGGGTAATTATTATAATCTGATGTATAAGTAGGCACCAAAATTTTCATTCTAGTTGAAATATTTATTTTTTAATCCTGCGCGTAATCTGTTATGCAATGTTCTGCTGGATAAATGTCTAAACAGTTCCGAGTCTCCTAAAAATACTAATTCTGCATCTTGCAATTTTTTTAATACATGAAATGAAAGACCATACTTATATCTTTCATCCCAATAAAAATTGTCTTAAAATCATATACATTTTAAGGCATTAAATGTTAAATATGGTCTTTTTTTCCCATTTTTTCAAATTTTAAGAGTCCTGAGACCCCTTAAATTACTCTGTTTTTAACAATTTGATCTTTATTGCTTTTGTACTGCTACTTGACATTACATTACACATATATATCATTAAAAGTTGTTAACTAGGCATAGAGTACGCCGCCCCTTTCATTATGTATGTCCAAACTGTCCGTATCATTAAGGGTTAATATCTCGGCTAATTACTGACGATTTCTTTTCGAAAATCATTATCAACAATGCTTTTATACTTTTGCTACGATAGGTACCTCCAGCGCTGCTTAACACTTTTGCTGAATGCCCGTAAAACGAAATTTGTGTGTAACAGAAAAATGCGATTTTCTCAAAAATTATGTGACCTAAGGTAATCGCTATAATTTTCCTTCAAGTTTTAAATTAACGTCTACTATCCCAAGTTTTTTCATAATTTTAGTTTCAGTAGATTCGGAGTTAGATGGGGGAGGGGCATATTTTTGCGCTACATTTTCGACGATATCTTTGAAAATGTAACACCCAAAATTAAAATAATTGTATTTTTGAGTTCAGCGTTACGAAATCTTTCACACGATAACCCACATGATATACAAAGAAGATATTTTTTTCATGTAGCTTAATTAGCCTATCTACATATTTACTAAATATATTTATGAATGTTTAATAATCTGAAAATATGTAGGTCAATAGTCTTTATTACTTCCCCCAATTTGAGCTTTCAACGCTCCCTAGTTTAGGAGTAAAATGACTGTGACAGACAGACACAGGAGTGATCTTATAATGGTTCCGCTTTTACTTTTTAAGTACGGAACCCTAATAAAACGTCAGAACTTCAAATATATAGTGTGTGTTTCATTTAATGAAACAATCACCACGCGATTTAACATTATTATATAAATCTTCTTAATGTTATCTATAATTTTGTAGCAACAACTTTTCGATAGGATCAACTTTTACAGCAAAAATCGTGGGTGGGGGTTATATAAAAACATTAAATCCACCATAACTTCTTATTTATGAAACATATCAAATCTGTTTCAAGGTGTTATTGCTGGTGAGAAAAGGACTAAAAATTACTTAAGTTTATGTCTAATCTTAATCTTTTTTCGTGAAATTAGTGCTTAACTTCGAAATCTACCTGTGCCTGTAGGCCGATCCAGTAGATTTTTTTTTAATTCTAAAAAAAATTTTAAATGATATTTAATGTTCATATCGGTTCAGTTAAATAAGTTTTATACAATCAAAAACTATGTATAGTAATTTAACCATTTTTTAAAGGCACACTTGTGACTGTATTGTGATTTGCAGACTGCAACAGGTTTTTAAATATTTCTAATTGTTTGAGTTTCTTTGTTCAATTTTTAATTCAAATTTTCATTATTCGAATAGGGATTTAATTCACAGTTTGAAAAAAAAGTGTTTTAACGCTATCAGATAAAAAAACACACAAAACGATAATGATTCTTCACACTCTCCAATTAAAAAATGTATTTACACGCGAACATTAAAAAAGAGTGAGAACTAAAAAAATAATTAATTATTACGTTCGGAAATCATTTAATGGTAAATATTACTTCATATTTAAAAACATTTTCTCATAGATTTGTTGTAAATGTTCAGAGCAGCAGCATTTTTTACTTAACAATTTTTTTTCATGCTGATTGAATTTCAAATATGTAATTGATTTTACCTAATAAATGACGAAAACAGCCCTCAGCTGTCGTGACAGTGGTTGATTAAAGCTTAAGAACTGAAATTAATCCAAGTTCAATGAATAGAAATCGTATTAAAGAAGATTACCGCTAGTCGTGGTAATATCTTTCAATCCCGTAATCGGGGAGTGTTTTTAAAACAGAGCAAATTAGCGTATTTTACACTGTACGGTGTTTGGACGAAGGTATTTCGTAAAGAGCTGAATCTCATAGTTCTTTAAAGATAAATAAAACCAAACACGTTGACCTACACTATACGTATTATATAAAATGAACAATATTAGAGTTTTTATATTTTATATGAAATCATGTTTTTTTTTTTTTTTTTTTTTTTTTTTCATGATTAAAACTAGTTATCTATAATTTAAAAAAAATGTACATTCGTGAAAAATAAAGTACACATCCTCTACTAACTCTGCCACAAATTATTGAAGACGAAATGTACTGGTACTAAACGACTGGGAATAAAATTTACTTTTAAATGATGTATATGAAATTTTCATAGGGGGTCATCTACATATCCAGACGAGCCCAAACTTTTTTTTTTGCAATAGCAATACTCAAAGTTAAAATTACACTACGTTAATCTTAAAATTACACTAAGCGCAAATTACTTAAAAGATGAAAAAAAATATTTATAAAGGTGTTAAATTAATTTAATATCCTTAGTACTTTCAACTATACATAGCCTTCGTCAGAGAATACAAAAATACAAGCTTCTTATTACTTATTGCAATACCCAGTACTTTCGAGTTATACGAGAATAAAAATAGAAATTCCTTATGAATTGAAAATTTCAAGATTGAAAGTAAAAATGCAAAAAAGGAATATTTGAATTTTTTCTCATTTATCAGAGGCAATTATTTTCTGAACAAATATTCTGGGAGCTGCACCATTCTTAGCAACGTGAAAAACTTTGGCGAATGCATGGCACAGTATATGGCCGGAACGAATTTTCGGCAACGGCGACATCAATGGTGAGGTAGAATTTTCAGGCTTTCACATTTCCTGTGAAAAGGCCGCAATTTATACCTGATTGAGCACGCAAAATCTGAGAATGCATTAAGGGTCGAAAAAATGGATACAGGTAATTGGATAAGCAATGACAAAAATGCACCAACAACGAACAATTTAACAGACAGAAAGATCGCTGACGCTATGGTAAATAGAACCGCCGATAATGCTAGTAGTAGCTCAGAAGACGACTATGAACAATTGGCAGAAGAAAAGGTGTCACTAGAAAAATGCATAAATTTGACTGGAGAATTAATATATGCTTTAGAGAACCAAAATTGTATTTCTGAAATAGACATTCTACCGTTGTATAAAATAGAAAAACAAAACTTGTTAAAGAACACTCCAAAAAATTGAAGAAAACAAAATTCACATCGATATTTCCAAAATTACAGGAAAAGAAACAATTTACTCTTTATTAGTATATTTTTTCTGTAACATAGAAAATATCAATTAAAGTAAGTTTTTTCTATATTTTTCTCTTTTTCTTACATAATTATCACTTAATAATGAATTTAATTATGGCTAAGGCACTGTTAATAATAGAGTACTACTTTTTGTATTCCTAGTTACTACTTTTGATATTTCTTCAAAAATCCGGAATTTTCAAAATCCCGGCATAGTGTCGGTTCCTATAATTACGGAATTTTGAAGTTATACTTTTGGAGTTTTGGAGTTTCCGGAATTTTGAAGTTATATGTAAATTAAATAACGAATTAAATATGATGTATATTTATTATATCGCAAGAGATTTAGATTAAAATCTGTTGCAATATTATATAATGCCATCTCATAACTATTTATAAAACATATGTCATTTTTTATCACTTTCCTGCTAATGATTCAATATATTTATTTGATGAATTTCTAGAAAAAGCTCTTTCCGTTAATTGTAATCAGGTATAATTTTAATTATCATTTTAATTATCTCTCGTAATTGTTTTCTTCTTTTGAACAGTTGATACAATTGTTTATATAAACAAGTTTGTATGTTTTTGCGATAATCACTTTCACTGGTTTATGCTCAGAAATTTGTAGTGAGTTTTACACATAGAAAATGATTTCAGCAAAATGGGTATTTTTTATTTTCTTCGTTCATGCTGCAGTATATTTAGAAGCTGCCGGAAAAGAACTGGTTGTTCAAAATAATACAAAAGAAAATTTTTTCCAGGACTATGACTATGGAAAAGCACTAGGTAATTTTTAGAAATATTTTCTATAACACATCTAAGATTAATGTAAAAGAAAAATTTCGAATATTGACATAAAATATACAAACTATTTAATTGTTGAATATTCGTTAAATAATTTTGCACTTGTTCTATTTTCAAATTGCAATAAATGTTTTGAAGCTACTGCGAAACAAATACCCTTTCAAAACTTTAATTTTTATTGCTCCTGATATACTTTTAAAACATTTCTTTTTGACAAATTATTTAATAACAGTCCCTTACTCAAGTAAATTACGAATGGTTTTACCATATAAATAAAACAATTAGACAAATATCAAAAAATGAATCCTATAAAAATACGTATATAGATAAATATATGCTTATTTTGTGTTGAATTGAAAATTATGTAAATGCTATGACGTCCGATGTCTTATAAAGGCTTAAGGTTTTATAAGGTTCAGCATTGGATAAATTTTAAATTTTATTTTTCGCCCAAATTTATAAACTTGTAATTTTTGTTATTTTTCTGCACACGTCTTTAACATATAAGTCTTGGCGTTAGCAAAAGCGTATTCTTTAACATTACATTTTGCCGCTGTCGAACCGGTCATATCGATGTCCAGTTTTAAAAATTCAGTTTAAATATATATAAAAAAGCAATATGTTTTCAGCAGCAAAAATATCCGCATAAGTTTTCTATAAGTTAGCTGTTTATTTCGACGATATCTCTTACGATATTTTATATTTTTTCTTAAAAATTCACTGAATGTCGATTCTAACTAGATTTAAAAAGAACTTAAAATTTTTAATTACAGTAAAACCTCTTTTATCCGAAACTCTCGGTTAACCGAAATCCGTTTTTAAAGCTTTTTTTTTTTTTTTTTTTTTTTACTATCACATTCCTCGTGTGCAAAATCCATTTTTAAAGCCTTTTTAAAAATTATTATCATATTCCTTGTGTGCAAGCAGTCCTTTCCGAACTACGAGTACATATAAATATTTTCGATCCACTTTCTTAGTTCCCATCCACTTTTCACTTCCCATTGAATTTAACTTGAGCTCCCGTAAGCTGCGAAATGGAACGAAGAAAACGAACAAATTATTAATTCTGGAGCTTTTGGATGGTTTGCAAAAGGTTTGGCATATCCGGCGGATCAGAAAGACTGTGATAATGGTGGATTAATAATATTTTAAAACCCCGTGACAGAGCTTCAAAGCAAAGACAATCGAAACTGCGACAAAAAAAAAAAACATTTTTTTCAAACCCTTGTGATATATGTAAAAGGTACTTAATTTTTAAATTAAAATTCAGGTAAATTATTCTTTTTTCTATTTTGCTATTGTTTTATTTTTTATAAGCAAGTGTTGCCATAATATTCCATATATTTCTCCTTAATCTTAAAATTGAAGCATTCTCAATTACTCGAAAATTTCGCTTTTCCGAAAGAGGGTCGGTCCTAAATACTTTGGATATTCGAGGTTCCACTGTATTCCACTCATAACATAACTGTAAAAGTAAATATACTTTAGTTTTCGAAAATACATTCCATATTATAAGTTGATTTTAAAATATACCTTTTTATAAAATTAATAAAATGAATTAGATAATGCGTTAAAGTCTGAAGTATGTTGTTAAAACATAATGTTTCTGTCAATTTTAAGATGTTTTGAGTAATCGAATGCGTAATCTTTCATATCGATTCTTATCATTAAAATCTGATTATTCGTTTTAAACACTCAAACACAGCTATTTTCCTATACTAAGCTAAGGATACTATCTATTACAAAACCTTGTTTAGTGTGTTAAAAAATATTTGTGCATTTGTGTATGTGCCTTTGAAGATTTAAACTGCAAAAAAGGTAACTGACAACTTTATCTCAGATATATAACTCCATCGAATTAATATTTAGTCAAATCATTTTATAAAATTTTATTAATCTTATTCTAATCGTCATAGTTTTGTGAAATTATAAAATAAAAGTTAAATAAATACATATCTAAGATATATTTTAGGGTATCACACGCATCTCAAACAAATATATTTAGACATAAAAAATTATTTAATAAAATGTTACATAATGCTGAATTGTACATATTTAACTTTCTTTATTAAAAATACTGGGAGATCCAACGCGCTTTCGGGGTTACAGAATATTGGTTAAAAATATTTTTTCAAAATATCTAATATATTTTTTACATTTAAAATATATAAGAAACAATACGACATTTTATTAAAAAATATCAATTATGAAATAAAATAAATTATTTCAATTCTCTAAGAGTGATAATTTCGTATTAGCCGCCTGCACGAAACTAGTAGCCAAAGAAATGGCTAAAGATTTTGTTACTTACAGCAGCCTTTTAATTATGATAATTTATTTGGTTTAAGTGGATAGTTACATTGCATGCCAGTTAAATTGATGAAGTTTTTCTGGTTTCGGAATATTAACAGGGAACAAACAGTATGTTGTTTTAAGAATAAACGGTTAATATTCTTTAATTGGACCGCACACAAAAGAGATTGATTGAAGGAAAAATGAGATACAGTTTTCAGATAAAATGCATTTGAAAGAACACATTTTAACCTATTCGACACTGTCAAAATCGAAATTGTTGGATTTTTAAAAAGTTAAATTGTAGAAAAAGCGAAATTTATTGATCAGATGCTGTCATGGTAAATTTAGTTTCAGCGTATCTTAAGAGATGTTTTTCTTTTATAATATAGATTTTCAGGTTGGAAGTATGTTTTATTTTAGCCGTTGTTTTATTTTAGCCGTTTTTAAATACTTTAAACTACACAAAACAGATTTTTAATCCATAAACACTAAACATTTTTAAAAAACTTAACTAATCACACTTTTTTTTTGTAAATCATATTTATTTATTATTATTATTATTCATTTTACCCATGAAAAAGAAATCTGTAAGGACAAAAAGAATTTTAAAAATATATTGTCCGGAAATACACTGTATTTTCAGTTTTAGGAAAATATTTACATTAAAACTAATGAATTTTAATGACATTATAGTATGTAGTATAACAAGTAATTTTAAGCATTGTATTACTACATGCGTCCTTAAATTTAATGACTGAAACTTATTTACTACAGAAGAGCCCTTTTGAGTGTGAAAGGGGGATATTGAAAGTTTGCATTTCCTGGATAAAATGCAAAGAATGACAGGGATTTTACTGCTCTCGTTGAGTTAGGCACCTGGTAAAACTAATTCAATGTTACTGAGCATTATAAAAGAAAGAATAAGTTTGAAGTGTCTGGAAATATTTTGAGAAATAGGGAGAAAAAAAAATTATATAGAAAAAGTTCGTTAAATAGAGAATACACTTCGCTATTTGGAGGTTATTTTACGAAGAAATTCGCAAAATGTTGTTGGTTCCGAGGAAAGGTTCGCAAAATAGAGAAATTCGCAAAATAGAGGTTCGTTAAATAGTGGTCCGACTGTATTTTGTTTATTACGTTTATGTAAATAGTTTCATACTAAATTTCATTTATGTTTATAAAATTCTCATTAATTTTACTAAAAGACAATTAGCATACTAATTGTTATTTATAATTGTACTTTTCAACTATGTAAGTGTTCTTTTTAATCAAATATATTTTTAAGAAGTTGAAGTGAAAATATCACATTTTACATCAGAAAATCGAAAAAAGTGAAAAAATATGCATTGTTATTAATTTTCATGATTTGTTATGTATTTATTTATTTTCGAAAATGGTCATTTTTTCCATACAGTATTCTTTTCCAACATCCTCTTAAATTAAGAAAAATATTTATTTACATTCTTAAAAACAAATACCTTGTTGAACAGTGTTATTTATTTAGTATACTGTGTTCTCTTTGTTGTTGTACTATGTTCTCTAATTTTCACTTTAGAACAATATATTCATATGGCTAGGACTCTTTCTTTAATACCGCGATGTTTGCACTACATTTTTAAGTAGAACATTTGGATTCGAGTTCAGTTTCAAAGATTAACTTTTCAATAGCCGTTCCGATCTATCAGATTACAATGTTTCTTTTGTTGATGGTCTTTTCACTTTCCCTTTACCTTCCCATTATATGACCATATATGACCTTGAATCAGCACAAGATTACGGCTGCAAATTTAGCTCTTGTAGATGCGCCGCCATTAGTCTGTTTTGGGGATGTGTGTGTGTGTATAGGTGGGTGGGGGCAGGACAAGTAACAGAAGGTAAAATACATGATCAATTAATGCATCTTAAACTTTTTAAGTCTTCAGAAAATATATTTATTATTTTTTTGATTTATTATTATAGAACTAGCTGACTCACCCGTGATGAAATAACCTTAAATGAACCTCAAATTTGTATGATTTTATACCTTTAATTCCCTTCCGTCTAAATTTGTATTTTTAAATGAAAAAAAAATTGCATATAAAATACTGAATTGAAGGTACGTGTTATTTTGCATGATTTGGTTTTTGTAGTCTATGCGTACCGAAAGCGAGCAAAACCGCGAGAAAACTACTCACGTTTTTGCTGATTTCGTTGGCATTTTCACACATCTTATTGTGTAAAAAATATTTCTACCCGTCCGAAAGTTTATAAATTTTAGTAGGATATGTCAATCTGGTCTATTTGGACAATTTGAAACGATTGTGTTAAAATAAAGACATTGACTAAAATAAGAAAGTAAGAAATTTGCTTAAATTACTATTTGAAAATAGTGGTTAGTTCAACCTTCCACAGACAGTGAGCGCAGTGTGTTCTATACAAACGTTACACACCGAAACAGTGCTCAAAGGGCTGTTATAAATATCTGAAAGTTTCAAGTCGATCGGTTTTCGTTTTCAGAATTTTAACAAATTCGCGTTCATTCTCTATTCAAAAAAGCGATTTTTTTAAGCAAAAAATTCTGAATCAATTTTTTTTTTAATTGACATATTCTTAATTAGCGTCCAAAGATAGGCCTAGATGCATAAGTTTAAAATCTCTAAATGCTGTATATTTTAAAAAATTCGATTTAAAATTTCAACTTACTTTAAACTTTTACATTGTGCTTTCATTCAAGTCTCCAAAATGGAAACAAGTGTTTTTCAAAGCACACATGATGTCTTTAACTTCAGCAAAACGCTAGCCTCGCCTTACAGGTAGTGAAATTTCAAGGGGAGTGCTTTGATTGGACAGTCTTGTGCTAGTCTCGAATCGAGGTTCAAATTTATTCAGCGTGCGGTTTTGAGGAAACAAATACTTTTTTTAATTGGGGCATTTGATTAGTTTTTAATTAATATTCCCACCTAATTATAAAAAAATTAAAATTTTGACACTCACAAGGAAGGTCTCCATACTGGGCATACTCAGAATATGTTGAAAAAAATGCTAGTGAAACTACTCATGTATGTAATAAAGGGTCAGTTAAAATTAGCGGCGGAATTACAGTAGAAAATCTGTAAAAAAATAAAATACTTTCGAATAATTGGCGTGAAAAGACGAAAGCGGCACGCAATTTGGCGAGCAGCACTTTTCCTCGCCAAAAGCAAACGATTTGAATGAATCTGAAAATTGTTTTTTAATTGATTTTGAGAGTATGCGGTTTTTTATGAATTTAAACGTAAACCATGAAAGAAATTATTATTATTATTACATTTTGTATTACACTTGTTGCTTGTTGCCGATTTGAACGAAATTTTGCCATTGTTTTATTCTCCAATATACAGTTTTTATTTAAACGGATTTATCGGTTATAAAAATAACTTTTAACGCCAGATGAATAATGCTACCGTAATACATTTCCATACCGAAGAAGTTGTTTCCATAGCAACAAAGTTGAATTGACAGTGCTCGATGGGGCATATTTTTGAGTTTGGAACAATTTTAATCAATTTAAATTTTGTTTTAAATCGTAAAATATGATAGTTAAAATTCGTTATAAGTACATATAAATATATATGACAAAACTATAGTTAAAACAAACTAAAAATGACAAAGCTAAAGTTATTTAAATTAAAATTATTTAAACAAATTCAACATAAAAAGTTTTTTCCTTAAAGAGTATTCGACAAGCGTTTTTTTTAATTTAATTTCTTCGCCAAACGGTAATAAGTCGCCAAATAAGCGAAATTTTCATTATTTGTTTACGGACGTTCTACGAGGTTCCGCCCCAAAAAAAAATTATAAACATATATAGCCATGGGAGACGAACATTCTGTATTTTTTTCAGATTTTTCTGAGTATGCCCGTATGGATTCCTTCCTTGTCAGATACATCAGGAGAGACTTTGGGCTATTCTTACAAAACAATTGCGCCTCGTACGTGCCGTAGATTTCGCTAGCCATCGCATACACACACACACAGAGCGATTCGTTGTTTTATTAGTATACATAATACATTAGAATTATTTTGAAACAAACCGCACGCAAATACAGTAGAACCTCGATTATCCGAAGTAATTGGGACCGACCCTCTTTCGGAAAATCGAAATTTTCGGATAATCGAGAAGGCTTCAATTATAAGATTAAGGTGAAATATATGCACTATTTCTTATTATGGTAACAAGTGCTTAATAAAAATAAAGCAATAGCAAAATAGAAACAAAAATAAATTATCTGAATTTTAATTTTGAAATTAAGTACCTTTTACATATATCACAAGGGTTTGAAAAAATGTTTTGTTTGTCGCACTTTCGATTGCTTTTGGTTTGAAGCTCTATCACGGAGTTTTTAAATATTATTAGTCACCAGTATCACAGTCTTTCTGCTGCTCCAGCCATGCCAAACCCTTTTCAAACCATTCAAAAGCTTCAGAATTGCTAATTTGTTCGTTTTCTTCGTTCCACTCCGCAGCATATACGGGAGCTAAAGTTAGATTCAAAGGAACACAGAGAAAGGGGATCGAAAGTATATGTACTCGTAGTTCGGAAAGAACCGCTTGCACACAAGGAATATGATAGTTAAAAAAAAAAAAAATCCAAAATCGATTTTGCACACAAGGAATGTGATAGTAAAAAAAAAAAAAAAAAAAAAGCTTTAAAATTGGATTTCGGTTAACCGAGAGTTTCGGTTAAAAGAGTTTCGGATAACAGAGGTTCTACAGTAATCCTATTAGAACTACGTTTTTGCAAAAAAAATAAATGCATTTTTTGTATGATATTTAAGTTAAGTTGTAACTTAAAAACTATGTTTTCGGTCATTGCTTGTATGATATCTTGAGGATATATTTATGGAATTTTGTGGCATTTGGTATAGATAATAATCATTAAATTATCTATAGTATATTTAAAGTGATAAGATTTTTCGTCATGACTGATTGCATTCATTAAAAATGTATTTATTTTTCTTTGTACAATATTATATTTCTTAAGTGGTCAATGAGATAATTTTGTGAAGTTCTGGTAGAAAATCAGCTATTATCACTAAAATAACGTTACAACATGCTAAAAGTGACAAAAGTACATTTAAAGAGACATGGATACCTTTCAATAAACATATCTTTATATTACGTGCTCACAGTGGGCGGCATTATCAAGATCAATATTGATTCCCAATTAATTTCCGAAATTTGTTTAATGAATCCTTCTATATATAAAAAAAAAGTTTTGATTTGGAAATGGACCAATGAAAATCTGCGTGGAGATTCCGGGTAGATCGGCAACCAATTTGAATGCTTAAGCATGGCTTTTCATCGTTAATATTAAAAAAACTGTTGCATACAAAAATATGAAAATCGGTGGTATTATAGACAAATGTTTGATAAACACGCAGATGTAGACAGTTTTCAAATCGAAGAATTATTTTAAGAGATATTTAATGCTAAAGTTGGACAAAATCGTTCCATTAAAAAAGTTTTATTGGAGCAAAAACTATACATGAGAATTTAATCATTTTAGATCATTTTATAAGTTATAAGTTCCCGGCGTGCAGATTGAATTTATTTTTCTTATTTGACTCAGTTTTTGAGGTTTTATTTCAATTTTAAATTCAAATTTTCAGCATTTCGAGAGATATTTTTTACAAATTTTAGAAAATGTTATTAATTTAAACTGTTGCCAGTTGTATAAACAGCGCAAAAAATAATGTTTACTTCAAATTAAAAATTTATTTACACGTAACTATTACAAACAGAAAAAAAACTTTAAAATTAGAATTAAATTATTACATTTTAAAAGCAGGAAAATTACGTCATAAGAACCATAGGCACAGATGTCATACACGCCCCATATTGCCGCAATATTTTTCCGAGGCCAATTTGTCGAAAACATCAATAGCATAAACAACAACATCCGCGTTACCACACAGTAAAAAATTAAACCTATTTTAGAATGTCACCCAAAATGAAACAACACCCATATTAGCTTTCGAAACTCCAATATGGGCTGTAATATACCTATTTAAGGGTATGAGACCCGTAACAGGTCTTAGATCTCTCCAAATTGGGTGAAAACGGTTACATATTCATAGACACAGCTTTGCAATACCCAGTATGGGGACAGTGAACACCCAAATTGGGTTACAGCTCTGCTGGTATGAGCAGCGGGCGCTGATTTGGGTAACGACTACTACCCATTTATCTTGATTCGGATAAATAGCAGCGTCACTGCGCGCCATGTTTGATTTCTTCATTTCGTCTGTGTTGTGTTTGTGTGGCGTCGTGTTTACGAGTTCGAATTCTTTGGATATTTACAGAACCCTCGCTGTACCATTACTGGATTTATTCGGGTATTTATTGAATTGTTTGTTACTTTATGTTATTGTAATGTTATTTGTATAAATGTTGACCTAACAAATTTGTTTTGTTACATTCCCATTTACACGCGTTCCACTATAAATGAAAGTGGATTTTATGAGTTCACTGCAACATTATTGATTGTCAGCAGGGCCGAAACTAAGGGGGGGGGCAGATGGGATACATTATATAACATTTACAATATAAAACAGTATTAAAAAGTCTAATATAATCTCAAAAAAATATTTTTATTTTTTATTAACTGTGTACTCTTATTTTTGCTTTAAGTGACATAGCACAGAGGAATAACAAAACTCAAAGACTTCTTTCTTTGTGATTGATCATGAAAAATTTTTGGTTTACTAAATTGTATATTTTCTTATAATTTACTGGCTACAGATTTTTCTTTCTTTTTTATGAAGTTTTTAATTTAGACAGGTGAAAAAAAATTGCCTGCTCCATAAAATATTGAAAATGAATGTTTTGATGCTGTTCTATATATAAATTTTCATAATTTGTAACATATTTTGTGGTGTTTTTTTTTCTTTCTTTTTTTATAGAGCAAAAAAGGACACAAATGATATATTTGACATTGTTTTGAATGTATTTTTGTTTCATATTTTTAAAGAATAATAATTAAATCATTAAAATCTGTTTTTTAGACAAAGATTTGAAGATTACATGCAAATGTCATAAAAGCTTAAAACATATAATTATATGAAAATAAGACTAGAATAAACTATAGAACTCCACAGTTTTTTAAGGTATGATTAACTGTAACTCGGTTCCATTTTAACCCTTTAGTACGCAGCTTTACATATATGCAAACAACAGTGTTTTGAATTTAATACATTTTTTTATTCGTATACACCTAATTCACACCAGAAAACTAAAGTAGCAAAATTTATTTTAATTAATAACAAACATTCCGTATTTAAATAAAGTGAAATTAACCATTGAAACTTTCTGGTGTAAAGTCAGATTCTCTGAACTGCGTAATTTCTAGAACGTATTATATCATGGGAATTAAAGGGTTAAAGGTTAAGTTTTATAAAATATATAATTATATAAAATAACGTATTTGGAGATATACTTATTAAAATATTTACTAATTTGCAATATTTTAGCGTAAAACAGCCACATGACAGTAATTTTATCAGAAGTGCAACAGAAGAAAAGATTGACGTATTATATGAAAAATGTATCTCTGATTTTTTTCATTATTTTTCCCGTATTATAAACCTTTCAGAGAATCATATATAATTTTTTCGAAGCAAAATAAAAAATCGCGCATTTAAGGGTTAAGCATGGATAATGACAGAATATCTAAATATTATAATTCACATATAAAATGCCACAAAACCATGCATAAATAACAATTATGCTTTCGGCATTCGATATAGCGGTCAAAATCACCCCAATTGGTCTTTCTAATGTTAAAAGTAAATTTATTGCTTGTGGTGATAATTATATTCTATCAAAGAAATTTTTTAACTTTTAAAATGAAAAAAAAAAAAAAAAAAAGAAAAAAGAAAAAAAAATACAAATTAGTGTTTCAGTTTTCTTTTAATGTGACAAATTAAAGAAATTATAAAAGCTGGTGGCATAACACATTTAATTTGATAAGTTATCTCATAAGAAAGTCGTAATTTTGTTTCAAATCAAGATCTTCAGCAGAAAGATTCTAAATATGATAGAAAAAAAATTCCAAAGTTGCCGAGGAAATTATTTAATTATTTATGATTGAAATCTCATCAAAAATCGAAATTGAGCTAATTGTTTTATATTTTAAGTATCAATATTTTTTTTTTCGAGGGGGAGTATTATTTTAACTTTGAAATTTTAATCTTATCCCTTAATAAAAGCACTAAAGTCTATGGAGTTGTATGTTAATTAACATTTAAAATAAATTCATATACATTATATGAATCATTTGGGGTGTGTTCAAAATAATAGGTACTAGATATGCCAAGAAAAATATTTCAATTTATCCAAATTTGATGTTGAATTTATCCTAAAACAGGTATTTAAAGGCACACAAATTGAGTATTAATGTGTCCTAAAATATATATTTAGGATTGTTCAAAATAGATGTTAGCATGACCAAATAGGGTGTTAAGTATTCTCCAAAATGGGTGCTTAGTAATATTCAGACTGGGTGTTAAGATATCCAAATTGGATATTAAACACTGCCTAAAATGGATTCTGAGTGGTGTCTAAAATGTGGCTTAAGATACCCAAAATGGGTATTTAACTGTGTCTAAAATGGATACATAGTGATAGCCAAAACAGGCATGGATCATGACCCAATTTGGTATAAACCCAAATTGGGTAACCTCAACCTAAGAATCTTTCAACCCAAATTGGGTTTTTTTTAAACCTATTTTAGGTCTTATTTTTTTCTGTGCATATCAAGCAAAATAACGACACTTTGGCGCCAGTTAAGTACCCGTTGCGTATATGAAATTGGCGTCAGAAAAAAATTGCGCCAACATGGGTATATGACATCTGTGCCGAACCATATTTAAACTTGAATTTTAAAAGAGAAACAAAATCTTAAAATTAAAAAAAAAATCATTATGCGTTAAAACTTGTAATTTTAGGAAATTACGTAATATTTAAAACGGCAAAAAATATAGCAAAACAATTTAAATTGAAAAATATATTTGCGCGAGATATTTTGAGATAAACTTTCCAACTATTATCGTGAATTCGAAGACAGTGCAAATAATATTTCCGTCTAACAACAAAAGTATTTTCACGTGAATATTAATAAGAGAAATAAAACTTTGGTGTAAATTACGTCAGATTTGAAACGATACATTTAAAATGAATTATTGAAAAGAACTATCTTATAGCGCTGTTAAAAAATACCGGAAGACAATGACACTGTTTATTTAATTCATTTTACATTAGCTTATTTTGAAATGTTTAACTAATTTTTTTAATTAAATACGAAAACAGACATTGTATGTCTTAACAGCAGCAGATTTGGCCTTAAAAACCCCCAATCCAAGGAAAACAAATGGAAACCCATTTACAGAGAGATCGCTACTGTTTTTTTTTTTTTTTTCAATATTTTTAAAGCCTATGAAATTAGCGTGCTTTTTGGATTTTGGTGTGCCTGAACGGGGGTTGGCGAGCGTAGTTCGTAGGGGGCAGAGCCCCCTAGTTTAGTAAACAGAAATCACAAAATCACATGTATAGTGAAAGTAGTTATCCTAAGAAAAAGGGTCATCTGTGAAGTACGTTACATTGTTTATTAAGTTCCCTTTTTAAAATACTTGCTGAAATAGTTTTTTTTTTTTTTTTTAACTATTTGGAAAAATGGTTATTGTTCTCACCAGGATGGGAAATCAAAAGCATATCTGAAGGTTTTCATTGGTTTAATCTGCATTTTATGATTGGTCTATACAGTAATCTGTATTTCCCTATAATTTCAACAACGATGGATACCTTCTGCTGCCACTAGGACAAAAAGGTAATAAAAACTACAAAAAAAAAATTAATAACTCAGAAACAAATTGAGATACAGCTTTCAAACTAATTGCATTTAAAAGTACATTTTTTTCTCTATCCGACGGTGTAAAAAGTAATATTGTTGGATGCTTAGAAGTTTAAGAATGAAATTTCATTTAAAATTGGCAGTCAGATTTCTTGAAAATCTGACGATGGAAAAGCGTTTTCCCGAACAGCCAATGAAATGCTTGGATATTTACGTAAGTTTCAAGTGGATAATACTTAAGTTTCATGAAATCTAAAGGGTCACAGGCAATTTTTTTTGGGTTGTAATTTTTACGTGTAATAACACTATTAATGTTTAATTCATGGCGTACGTAATGTATGATCAATTCCGTGCGATTTTTTAAGGCCTAAATTTTAGTCTTCGAAAAAATCGTTTTCCAAATGGTCGCTGTAATTTGATAAATTGTTTTTTTTTTTTTTTTTTTTTTTTTTTTTTACAATATAGATTTTGATAAAGTCGCCTATTGCGCGAACGAAACATGTGGATCTGTTAATTAAAAGTTATTAATTAGCAATTAAATGTACTTTTTTCCATTTTAGCATGTTCCATTTTAGTACATAGATGCCAACATCTCTTAATTATTCCGGAACCTGATCCAAGATGAACACGTTTTTAACCGAACATTTTATTTAAGAAAAAAATTCAGAAATGAAATTGAAAATATACTTCATAGAAAGAAGGCACATTTTCTTATGTATATTTTCCGGTTTGAACATGCAAATTTTGGATCAGACTCTGGAATAATTAAGAGACTTTCGGATCTATGCATGGTATATCCTTAAATAAGAGATAATTTTGATTTAAGATTAGATCCTTTTAAAAATAGATTTTTCGTAAATAAATAAACTGTAAAATGAAATACAATTCCATTATGATTCCATTAGGATTCAGTAACAAAATACACAATATGAACAATTAATCAAAATATAATTATCAATAATATTCCCTGATGATCTGCGGGATTTTAGGTCGAAATTACAACAAAATTTAACTAAATGTATATTTTTAACTTACAACATCTATATTATTATTACCTTTGCCGATTTTTAGATAAGACTGTGACCTTTTTAAAGTTAATATTATGTATTTTGTGAATTTTTCTTCTTTACATATTTAAAAAATATATGAAAATATATGTGAAAAACCTTAATTCGCATAAATATTATCCTACGCGCTTTGCATGACAGGGTAAAAAAAAAGAGTTACTTTAATTTCAATAGTAAACACATTCTGCAAAAAGCTAATTGATTTTTAAGGTAGTACATTTAAAGAACAATACGTTTAATTCACAGTCAAAATGTCATGTTTATACATAAACAAATTTTAAAGCACACTAATTCAAACTACACCTACACAAGTACAAGACCCCTTAGCCCAATTTTGTTTGTTAGTATATGATAAATATCTCATTTAAAATACCAAAATATAATTTGAAACTATATGCCTATAAAAATATACAAAATATACTCGAAACATGATGTTTACGAACCATTACATTGTATTTTACACTGGCCATTTATTCTTTTTTAATTCTAACCCTACACAAAGGAATATTTTTTTATATATTTTACCTCTAATGATAATTTCATGTATTTTGAACTATATTCATAGATCATCAATAATAGATTATAATACACACGATTATCAGGATTTTTATTTAAAATAATATCTTTAAATGATACATTTTAAGTGGAGTTGATAAGATTTTGATAAACGGATAAATGCAAACAAATTGTAAAATATCAATATGTTGTTGTTATTTATAATGCTTATGTTTAAAAAAAAAGATAAGTTACACGTTTATTTTAATAACGTTTATATACTGTGTATCTTCTTATCGATAACTCATTACTATTTCCTAAACCGTTAGTTTTAGTGGTATAGCTCAAATTATAAAAATGTTACAAATATCGTTCTTCTTTATAAGAAAATGTACTTATGTCAAAATACTTTTTTAAAGTGACGAAATTAAATTTCTAAACGGACCCTGAGTTCTTTAAGTTTAAAAACCTTTGTCAATGTTCTAACATATAAAACATAATTATATTAGTATTTAATTTCTACGTTATTTAGTTTTGGAAATAGCATGCACGCAATTTCAAAAATATCTGTTTTGAGAAAAATGACTTTAAAATTCAATTTTATCTTGATTTGGATAGTTATCGCTCCACATATTTTGTCATAAATCCTGTTCTAATTGGTGTATCGTCATAATTTTTCTTTTTAAAGTTTTCTAACGTCTCATTCTTTAATAATAGACAAAAAAATTGACTTTTTAAAAACTTATATGTGATCTCCCACCAGGACCAGGTAAGCGAAATTTGGGGGAAAAAATCGATTTTTATTTGTTATATCATTAAATAGTTTAAACTTATATCTTTTCAACGATGTGTCACACATGTTTATATATAAAAAAAGAATAGAAGTGCTGCAATTATTCATTCTTTTTAAAAGTACTTCACAGCTTCTTAATGGCCATTTAAATCTTTAATTGACTTTTGCTGAAAACTTGGATTTTTTATGTTTATGTTCCTTTTTTTCAATATCTATTAAACTTAAGAATTCAGATTTTTTAAATACGTATATTATGATATATGTATACTTTAACACAGGGATTTAACGATTTGTTGAGATTTATTTATTTTAGGCAATGAAATCTACCAAAAATGCTAATTTAAAAATGACTTTCAATAAATAATTAATAATTAATTTTGAGTTTCACGTCGAAAGAAAATGATTTGTTAAAATACGTAAATCATGTTATTCTAATTACTCTAACAAATCTAGACCTCTATCTTTCACCATTTCTGAGAAATAGGTACATAAAGTTGATGAATTTAACATGGCGGAGATAGGGCTTTCCCGGTCCCTTCAAGAATGTCTTAAAACAGCATTTTCGCCAGGGATGAGTTCGCGAGCTTACTAATCCGTCACAGTATCTGTTATACTGAATGCAATGAAGTGAAATAAAATTGATTTGATATCATCTTTCTGAGCCATTGACAAAACGAAATCTTAAAAAAAAAATTCTTCCACAGTGAGCTTGTTATATAGTAGAGTGCTGTAGTAAATTATAATTTTGAATAACTTTATTGGTGAACATGAAATAGTAAAAAAATATCTTCAGTTATAAGTGTTAAATTTGAATATTGTGATTGTCATATAGCAAATTTAAAAAATTATAACGAAATATAATTGTAAGAAACTATAATTGCAACAATATATATATATATATATATATATATATATATATATATATATGTGAAACTCCTTTTTCATTGAAAAAATTCTGTTTAATCTAAGATACATAGATAAAAATAATAAGTATTGAACTGGACATTAGAAACCTACACTTGCTTAAATTAACCAATGCTACACATTTGCGATACACTTCTAGCTAGTGTATTCAGGACAATATATGTATATATCTGCAAATTACACATACGAGTGCATGCAATTAAGTCGTAAATTGTTTTAGCCCTCTACACCAAATTGTTTCAGAATATTTAACACATTATCTTAATATCAAATTGTGATTCCAATTCATGTATAAAGAATAATTTGTGTACCCTATTTGTAATTTAATGAATAATATTTTAATATGAGCATTCAGGGACAAAATTATGAAGGAAATGGGCTTTGGTTATAAATTCTTTTGTTGTTTCGTACTAGAACATTTACATACATATTAACTATTGTATAAATTTACTCTCACAATTTTTTGTCCCTAAAAGAGCAGGTCTTCACCCCCCATTGAGGCGAATTTCATATTTTAAACCAATCCCTGATAGTAGCTATATTACCTGTTATTACTACAAAGTATAAATTTACATTTCGTAGTATGCAATCAAAAACTTTACGAGCACTCACCTTTAACACATAAGCACACACGATTGGGTATATTTCAGCCCAATCATATTTTTAGTTCGAAAAAAGGATAATTTTTTTGAAGACGCTTCTGACCTGCCTCGTACCTTTCAAGGTAATGGTAAAAAAGAGATGGATGAAGGAATATCGTTTCTTTATTCACAAGGAGAGGGGAAGGATTTATTGGGTTTGTAAAATCCCGCTCGTGTACGAAGGTTTAATTTCGATACGTTCATTTCGTACGGAATAACACGCACTCAAAAAAATTTAATGAAAAAGTAGAGTAAAAGATACTTGTATATATTGATAAAAGGATATTAAACATAATTAATATCTATTTTGTGAAATAATTCATCTTTTGTGTAAAATAAATCGTTTGCATATTTTTTAACGAAAATCTCATTTTTACAGAAATTGCTACAAAATCTGCAAATAAATATAACAAGATGGTTTTATCTAAAAGTAAGCAAAATTGATGCATTTTACAATATACAAAATTAGACTTGTTTTTAAAACGTATTTAAGTAAAAATATAATGGGATACAAAATGGGGTTAAATATATCTAACAAAAACATAGCTGTGAAAAAAGGAAGCCAAGTTCTGTAAAGACAATGGCAAGAAAAGAAGTGATATCTAAGTGGGTGCCAAGTTCAAATAAATTTCACTCAAACTTACCTACAGAAGTATTATAGCATTTTAAAAATTGTTTAGAAATAAAATTATTGATAGCATATTAATAATAAATCTAGCACTTGGCAAGTTTTTACCTACTAGTCATTTATTTTTATTAATGACATTATTATATCAAAACATGTTATTTCATGTTAGGAAGCCTTCATTTGAGTGAGCTCCTTTCTTTTGAAGGGTGGTAGGATAAAATATATCCCACCTAATTTTAACTGCAGAATGCCACATTGACAACTAGAATTCAGGACTAAAAAGTTTAATTTTATTAAATACGTGAAAAGAAGCTTTTACCCATTTTGAAATAAATTTGTTTTTAAATTCTGGTGTGATTCAATCATTTCAGCATGTCACGAATAAAAGCTCTTTGCCTCTGAAGGTTTAAAGGGGTGCAGTCTCTAGAGGGATGACCAAGAACAAGCGTAAGGGTATCTGTCACTTTCTCAGGCTTTTTAGTCTGTTTGCATTGAGGTTTCTGGAGGGAGGGTGCTAGAATAATAACCAAAGACGAGCGGGAGTGTATCTGTGTATTTATTGGTTTATCAAATCTTTAACATGTGTCATTTGTTTATAATAATAACTATATTAATTTTTTTTATAATGACAATGTTGTTAATATTAACATCATCATTTTATTAAGACATGAAATTCATGGGCATAACATTTATCAAAAACTTGCCAAGTTCTAGATTTATTATTAATATGCTATCAATAATTTTTATTTCTAAACAATTTAAAAAATGCTATAGTACTTCTGTAGGTAAGTTTGAGTGAATTTTATTTGAACTTGGCACCCACTTAGATATCACTTCTTTTCGAGCCACAGAAACTTTACACTCTTTACAGAACTTGGCTCCCTTTTTTCACAGCTATGTTTTTGTTAGATATCATTACTTTTTGTAAAGTTACAATATATTTAGGCACTTTACTTAATGCTTTTTAATGTGTTTACATGTGACTATTTTATTCACCCAGCAACATTCAATTTTAATTTAAATTTCCAACAACAAACTATTTGGCTGTCAATTTGCGGCTGAAATCTATATTTTAATACTGCTACATTGAATGCATGTTTTGAAACGAAATGTATTGATTCGAAATTTTTATTGTTTCTGAAACAACAATTCCTATTAAATTCCTATATTAAATTTTCCTATTAAATTTTCCAATTAAATATCCTATAGCTGGGTCTGCTTTTTTGTACTGAAAGTGAAAAATAAAGTTATGTGCTTATGCCACACTGGTGCCGGCAAAGAGGAACTGCAGAGGAAGCACATTGCCTCTCCCTGGATTTTCAAATTTAACTAATTAAATATCCTTTTCTCTGATGATTTTCAAAATAACAAGTGGGTAAGTGTGATCACAGATCGCACAGAGGGTTTCGTTTAATATTCCTTTCAAAACACTTTATCCTTTTGAAAAATCTGTTAGTTCCACATTTCGCAACCAGGGGCGGACTCTATTCTAAACAAACCTCTATCCGAACGAAACTCCGTTTTACATAATATCCGTAGATATATTAGTCGAGGGGATTGAACCCATAGCACCCGAGATAAGTCGGCGCCCATAGCGGTAAAAGGTGGAACTAAAATATGTAAGGCAATGGTGCATAATATGAAAGAATGGTCAAAGGGGTGTCGGCAAAAGTTGGAAAAGTGCTCGCCAGGTGAAAAGGAGGTTAGAAAAATTGCTTAAAATACACAAGTTAGAGCCCGGAGGAGTAAATAATATAAGATTTTTTCAAAATTTTATGATTTGTCGTGTGGTCTAAGGTATTCAGCTATACGTATGAAAAAAGTCATGTCTCCAACTTAATTAGGGGCTCCCTTAGAAAGAATTGCTTAAAATACATATGTGGTTAGCTCAAAGAGTTAAGCATAAGAATTTTTCAAGATTTTATGATTTGTCACCTGGCCTCAGGTGTTCTGCTATAAGTATGCAAACTTTCAAATCTGCAGTTTAATAAGGGGCTCAGTTAGAAAGAATTGCTTAAAATACGCATGTGGAAGCCCAAAGGGTTAAATGTACGACTTTTTCAAAATTTTATGATTTGTCATTTGATGTGTGTTCAGCTATAAGTATGCAAATTTTCACGCCTCCAACATAATTAGGGGCTCACTTAGAAAATATGGTTTAAAATACACATGTGAGAGCCCAAAGGGTTAAATATACGACTTTTTCAAAATTTTATGATTTCTCGTTTCATGTGAGGTGCTCAGCTATAAGTATCCAAAATTTCACGCCTCCAACCTAGTTAGGGGCTCACTTAGAAAGAATTGTTTAAAATACACATGTGGGAGCCCAAAGGGTTAAATGTACGACTTTTTGAAAATGTTATGGTTTGTCGTTTGATGTGAGGTGTTCAGCTATAAGCATGCAAAATTTCACGCCTCCAACATAATTAGAGGCTCCCTCTGAAAGAATTGTTTAAAATACACATGGGGAGCCCAAAGTGTTAAATGTACGACTTTTTCAAAATTTTATGATTTCTCGTTTGATGTGAGGTGTTCAGCTATATGTATGCTAAATTCCACGCCTCCAACCTGATTAGGGGCTCACTTAGAAAGGATTGTTTAAAATACACATGTGAGACCCCAAAGGGTTAAATTTACAACTTTTTTCAAAATTTTATAATTTGTCATTTGATGTGAGGTGTTCAGCTATAAGTATGCAAAATTTCACGTCTCCAATCTTGTTAGAGGCTCGCATAGAAAGAATTGTTTAAAATATACATGTGGGAGCCCAAAGGATTAAATGTACGACTTTTTCAAACTGTTATGTTTTGTCATTTGATGTGAGGTGTTCAGCTATAAGTCTGTAAAATTTCACGCCTCCAACCTAATTAGGGGCTCACTTAGAAAGAATTGTTTAAAATACACATGTGGGAGCCAAACGGTACGACTTTCTCAAAATTTTATGATTTGTCGTATGATGTGTGGTGTTCAGCCATAAGTATGCAAAATTTCAAGTATCCAACATGTATAGTTTCTGAGAACGGGCTCTGTGACGGACAGAATATCTCAATTTGTTGATTTTCTGTAAACAAGTAAACCCAGATAAACCCCCAGTAAGTAGATAGGTTTACAATAGAAGTCTATGGGAATTTTGCGAAATATTAGAGATATCGCCAAGGTGGCCTCACTTTTGGCGACTAGTTTTGGTCGCCAAATTTAGCGATATATCGCCATGTTGGCGAGAAACTTGGCAGTATTTGGCGACAGAACAGAGTCCCCTCCTACGGCAAATTAAAATTTCGCCTAATAGACGTAATGTTAAAGCAAAAATAGGCACCCCCAGGTGGGTAATTCACAGATTTTCACAATTTTTTTATTTTTTTCATTAGTTTTGTAGTGTAAACAAACTTCGCACCAAATTTGAAGTCTGTAGCTGCAGTAGATATACGAGATCTTTTTGATGAGTGAGTGAGTCAGTCAGTCAGTGGTAAAATTATCGATTAACAGACATTTTCAAATGTCATTATCTCGGAAACTAATTATGCGTTATTTATAAAATTTTGAATTTTAGGTAATTAGGGTGGCCTTACTACACATTTCGTATAACAAGTACGTAGGTCTCATAGATTTTCAGTAGTAGAGCACTGAAATTTGACGAAAACAGCTCGAAATGGTTCGTGTAAATAACACACGGCTATGTCAGGCGAACTTGGCTGACACACTGTCGTCTATCTAGATCTCATATACATCTACTAACGTTACAAAAAGGATGCGCGTGTGCGTACGGGTTAACGGTTATTTATGTAGAAATTATTTATATGCAAATAAATTATTTAAAATTTATTCATTTCTAATTTACTTAAATGCAAATTATTTGCTGCATTTAAATGATCGAAAAGATAAAAAGACAAAATACAGTTTTTCTTACAATTTTTAATAAATATTATTGTATATACAGGGTGATCTGAAAATGAGTATACATTTGAAAAATTAATAATTCACGGAATATTGTAGGTAGAAAGGTAAAAATTGAAACACGTGCTTGAAATGACATGGGGTTTTACTGTAACCACAAAAAAGCTCAAAAAATGGCCGACGGATGGCGTTTCATCTGATAAGAAACGCAAAAATTAGCTTAACAAATTATGAGAAAGTAAAGACGAAGTTCTTCATAACAAATGCTCAACATGTCCACCTTCATCCTTTAATAATAGCTGTAGTCCAGGGACAATGTTATGCACAGCACTGTACAGCAAAGCTGTTGAAAGGATAATGAAATATTGGCGTTGGATGTTGCCTTTTAGCATCCCTATTGATGTCGGTCGATCGCGGTAGATCTGCGACTTTATTTTTACCCCAGAGACAAAAATCACCCGTACTCATATACATCTACTAACGTTACAAAAAGGATGCGCGTGTGCGTACGGGTTAACGGTTATTTATGTAGAAATTATTTATATGCAAATAAATTATTTAAAATTTATTCATTTCTAATTTACTTAAATGCAAATTATTTGCTGCATTTAAATGATCGAAAAGATAAAAAGACAAAATACAGTTTTTCTTACAATTTTTAATAAATATTATTGTATATACAGGGTGATCTGAAAATGAGTATACATTTGAAAAATTAATAATTCACGGAATATTGTAGGTAGAAAGGTAAAAATTGAAACACGTGCTTGAAATGACATGGGGTTTTACTGTAACCACAAAAAAGCTCAAAAAATGGCCGACGGATGGCGTTTCATCTGATAAGAAACGCAAAAATTAGCTTAACAAATTATGAGAAAGTAAAGACGAAGTTCTTCATAACAAATGCTCAACATGTCCACTTTCATCCTTTAATAATAGCTGTAGTCCAGGGACAATGTTATGCACAGCACTGTACAGCAAAGCTGTTGAAAGGATAATGAAATATTGGCGTTGGATGTTGCCTTTTAGCATCCCTATTGATGTCGGTCGATCGCGGTAGATCTGCGACTTTATTTTTACCCCAGAGACAAAAATCACCCGTACTGAGATCTGGGGACCTGCGAGGTCACGCATGAGGAAAATGGCGGCTCAGCACACGATCATCAGCAAACGACGTGCACAAGAGATCTTTCACACGTCTAGCAATATGGGATGGAGCGCCATCCTGCAAAAACTCGAAATTTCCAGCAGATGTTTATCATTTAGGATAGGAATGATTTGATTTTGTAACATATCGGCTTACCCCCCACTCATCACGCTTACAGTTACAAAATCAGAATCACGCATTTCCTGGAAGAAAAATAAAACCCGATAACGGTAGATGTGGTAACTCCACACCACACCGTGACATTCCCGTCGTGAAATGGAGTTTGTACGAAAGTTCTAGGATTTTCGGCAGCCCATATTCTGCACTTGTGGGTGTTGATAGACCCACAGAGTGTGAAAGGAGCTTCGTCGGCCACAACACGTTAGACAACCAATCGTCATCTTCCGCCGTCTGTAGAAACGCCCACACCGCAAATGCTCTCGGCTTCACAAAATCACCATGTAACAGTTCATGATGACACTGGATTTTGTAGGGATAGCATCGGAAGGTACGCCTTAGTGCTACCCAAATAGTAGTGTATAGAATGCTAGTACGAAGTGCGACTTAACGAGCGATCACTTCCCCATGCGTAGACGAACTCACTACAATCTCCATTTCTTACTGAACAGTCTGAGCAACATTAGCACTTGTGCTCAGTCGGCCACTACGCGGCCCATCATCTAAACAACGCGTGGCTTCGAACTTCGAAACCATTCTCTTCACCGCTGCAATTGTCATAGGACCTTTACCCGTTCGAAAACCCTTCCTATGGCGATATAATCATAAAGCTTCAGTAGCATATTCCCCATTTTGATAGTAGAGCTTCACTAACATTGCCTTTTCTGGTAATCAACATTCTGCAATTGCCATTCAATCTGATTCTCTCTCTCATTACAGCTGCTTTTATGCACGATTCTCAGGCAGCATCACTGACGTTTTGCTGTAAAGCGCCATCTGTCGGCCATTTTTTCAATTTTTTGTGTGGTTACATTAAAAACCCATATCATTCCAAGCATGTATGTCAATTTTTACCTCTATATCTACATTATTGCGTGAGTTATTAATTTTTGAAATGTAAAATTTTCAACAATTATTTTTATCGTTTTAACCCAGAAAGATCTAAAAATGCTTCATTTTAAAGAAATACTAGGGTAAATGGGGGTAGTTGATGATTGAGTGCAATTGGGTTATATATATGCTGCCCTCTTAATCCATGACAACTGTAAGCACTTATAGGTATGGCTCCATTCTTTAACAATCCCGACTATTTTGAGTATTTCTCCTTAAGAGGAAAGTGGATGCTAAAAAGAAAAAAAAAATTAATTTTCACCATAGAGATATCAAATTTTGTAGAAATATGTATTTTACAATAAGTATGTTGAACACCTTAAAAGAAATTTCCAATCTTGTTGTAATTTTAAGATATATATATATATAAATTAATTATAAAACGAAATTTCAAAATGCTCCTTACGTCTTAATTTTTGAAATTTTTCCTCGATTTTGCATTTTTATCACTTAACAGTCTATTGCAAACAAATATGTGTATCGATTTTTTAATCCCTTCAAAAGTTTACTTTTAAGAGATTTTTTTCTGAATTCCGAATCGATTTTTATCAAAGTTTTGTCTTTTAATAAGTTAAAAAACAAATTTAATTATCTCAGTCGAATTTTAAATTGCATACACATTTTCTTTGTAATCAATAGCAGGATTTTTCGTTATCAATTTCATGAATTTAGATCAAAGATTAAGACGCATGGAGCATTTCAAAATTCTAAAAAAGTTGAAAAATCAGTTTTGAAAAAACAGATTTAAAGAATACTAAAGGGCCGATAAATTGCTTGTGTACGAAATTCAAACGCTTGTAACTTTGCGATACATTATCGCATCTGCATGTGGTTTTTCGCAACTGGCTCAGAATAAACAGCAGAATTCTATAATGCACAAAAATATTTTTCAATTTTAGCTCAATTAAAGTTTCAGGGTCCCCTTAATCAAGTGGATAGCATTATAAAAAAAATAATTAAACGCTAGCTTCCAGTGATCCCACATCCCTCAATTAGCATCATTTAACCTATAATGTGTCATTGATTCTATTTCAAAAGTAACATCGATCATAGTAAATTTAAAGTTCATATTGGAATCTAATTCTCCTAAAACCTATATTGTAAATTTTATAGCAAAAACTTAAATAGGCATTATTTTACTTCTACCGTTACTTATTCTTACTATCTATTATTTTTCTTTTCTATTTTAAGAAAAAGATAACTATCGCTGGTGCCGCCGTCGCATTTGTTATTTTATTTATTTATTTATTTATTTTGAGACCAGAGTCTCTTTGGGTAAATTATTAGGAAAACTACTGCATAGAAAAATATGAAAGATCGTAATTTTTTAGAGAAATGTTTGATAGATATGCTGAATCAGACAGTTTTTAAACCGAAAAAAAAACTATTTTAAGAGTATTTTAAGAGTTGTTAATGTCTGTCAACCATTAATTAACCTTACTTCTGATTAAGCAAAAAAAGAATTTTTTTTTTTTCAAATTTCATGAAGAGTTCATTCCACATACGTACATAAAATTACAATACATACATTGTATTAAGGGAAAACTTTTGTAGAAGGGGGAGGTAATTTCCAAAACATCTGACAGCTCTTTTAACTTTCTTAGAAGGTGAACTTACAAAATGCTTTTTTTAGAGAATCCCTATTATGTGAAACAAATATTTACCCAGAAGTTTTTCTAGGGTCTGTAGTTCTGTACTGAATTAGTCAATCAATCAGCCGGCCTTCATAAAGTCTCTTATACACTGGTTATCAAAAATTAAGGAAAAGTCACAAAATGCTAATTTTCAAATACGCGAACACTCAAAATGAAATAATATAATCCGGGTAATTACTATCTCTACAACGCAGCTAGCCCATATAACATCTCATTAAAGGTCACACATGGTCACAAGTGTCACAGTCACTACGGTGAAGCAAAAAATATATACATATAGAAATTCCATACATCTCATTATGAGTCTCAAATGATCACTATATGTGACTCCACTGAGACCTCAGTGTGACTGCTGCTTTGTGACGAATCACTATGTCACTTTACAATGTAGTTACATTCTGACTCTAATGTGACTATTATTTGTAGACTCAATTTCAAAGTCATCGTAACGCTGCATTGTGATAAGTTACCAAATAATGTCACATTAAAGTCACATGATGACTTTCAGGTGACAGAGAGACTACTGTGAAGTCACCATTATGCTCTTTTGGGAAAAGTCATCATATGACTTTAATGTGACATTATTTGGTGACTTATCACAATGCAGCGTTCACGATGAATTTGAAATTGAGTCTACAAATGACAGTCACATGAGAGTCACAATGTAACTACATTGTAAAGACACACGGTGACTCGTCACAAAGCAGCAGTCACATTGACTTCTCAGTGGAGTCACATATAGTGATCATTTGAGACTCATAATGAGATGTATGGAATTTCCTATTTTTTTTGCTTCGCCGTAGTGACTGTGACACTTATGACCATGTGTGACCTGAATGAGATGTTATATGGCCTAGCTGTGTTGTAGAGATAGTAATTACTCGAATTATATTATTTCCTTTTGGGTGTTCGCGTATTTGAAAATTAGCATTTTGTGACTTTTCCTTAATTTTTGATAACCAGTGTATGTATAGATCTCTATGTATGTTTTTGTATGTCGTCAGTGTGTATATATTTAGAATTTCTTGCTTTAAAAGCAGAATATTTTTAACCTGTACGCACACACGTCTATTTTTGCGACGTTTGCGCACGCAGGGAATAAATCTCATCCCGTTTTGTGTCCCATGGCACAGTTTAGAGTACGTGGTGGTTATGTCAATGCGAGCTTTGCTTGTCCTCTGAATAAAACAGTTTTAAAATGTTGTCATACGAGGATGGATACAAAAAAACGAGTTACAAGGGCAATAAAAGTTATTTATTATCCATGTATATTTTCGGCTAAATACGTATTAAAACAAATCTGCAGCTGTATATATACATCATTTCTCATCTTTTTAGGGCAAGATATTGTGCTTTTTATATTTATTTACAGTTTTATCTTCACTTTTTTGTAAATATCATAGTTGTTTCTTTCAGAAAATACAGTTGTGAACGATATATTTTATACCATAAAACATGATTTACTTTAAAAATATATATATTAATTACATTTAATACCCTTTTATCAAATATGCAAGTAACTTTCGTGCTACTTTTTTAGTGTGTGATAGCTCGTAAAAAAAGGTATCGAAATGAAACGTTAGAAAACACGCATGATTTTTTAATCCCAACAGGTTTCTTTCTCCCCTCCTATTGAAATGAGAAACGACATTATTTTACCCACCACTTTTCGACCTTGACCTTGACCTTGACCTACCTTCTCAGGACCTTGAAAGGTACAAAGCAGGTAAGAAGCGTGCTCACAAAATGTATCCCTCTTTTCGAAGAAAAGAAAAAATATGAAAGGGGTGAAATCTACCCCGGCACGTGTGCTTGCGGTTTAAGGAATTCAATGAAATTGGTGCACCAAGACAAATAAATTTATAATTTCAGTTGTTTAAAAATATTTTAATTTGTGTACACTAGTGTGATATACGTTCTATGTACTTGATTTCAGCTGAAAACTGTAATAAGGGAAAATGCAAGGGAACCGACTGTAACTGTTGCCCGGGATATGGCGTTTACAGAGATTTCTGGAGAGGTGACTCATGTAAGAGTAAGTAATTTTATGTTATATTCAATAGAAAATATTTTTTGCAAATCTTAAACTAATTGCATTAATGCAGTAACACGACTGCACATTTTAGAGTGCGTGGTGGTTATGTCAAAGTGAGGTTTGCTTGTCCTCTGAATAAAACTGATTTAAAATGTAGCATATGAGGATGGACAGAAAAAAAGGGATACAAGGGCAATAAAAATTATTTATTAACAATAGACTGAAAGTGAAAATAGAATAAGGGGCCATACTTGCCTATCACTTTTCCACATAACCACCAAATATATTTAGGCAAAAAAAATTGATTTTAATGTTTTTAGAAAGCTTATCAAAAACCTTTAATGCAGTAACATGACGGCACAGTTTATGGCGGCACAGTGCGTGGTTATGTCAAAGTGAGCTTTGCTTGTCCTCTGAATAGAACTGTTTTAAAATGTATTCATACGAGGATGGATACAATAAAAGAGTTAAAAGGGCAAAAAATTTATTTATTAATAAAAGACAAAAAATGCAAAATAGAATAAGGAGCAATACTTGCCTATCACTTTTCCACATAATCATCAAATCTAATTAGGCATTAAAATATTGATTTTAATGTTTTTTAGAAAGCTTATTTAAAACCTTTAATGCAGTAGCATGACGGCACAGTTTAGAGTGCGTGGTGGTTACGTCGAAGCGAGCTTTGCTTGTCCTCTGAATAAAACAGTTTTAAAATGTAGTCATACGAGGATGGATACAAACAAAAAAGGGTTACAAGGGCAATAAAAATTATTTATTAACAATAGACAGAAAATGCAAAATACAATAGGGAGAAATATTTACCTATCAGTTTTCCATATAATCACCAAATATATTTAGGCATTTATGTAAACAAAAGACCGACATTTGTACACATCTTGGTAGAAATGCCCATTACCCTGCCAGTTCTCGGCAGCTGTTTTTATATCACTGTCCGAAATGGACCCTGTTCCACATAAGTGTTTCCTTTGATTTCGGAAACAGGGAACAGTAACTTGATACCAAATCTGGGCTGTTTTGTTTTGGCGGGGAAGGTCAACAACAAACTTCCGTATGAACTTATGCACCAATTCTTGAGTTTGACGATCACTACAGAGCTGGTATTGTCATGAAGGAAGATGACATCATTACTCAGCATTCCAAGGCGTTTTCGTTGGATGACTTCACGTATCCTTGTCAAAATGGCCCAAGAAAGAACACTTTTCTAAACGCCATGCCATTTCAATCGCTCTGATGCATCCCCTAACTCACACTACCTGCCCTTATCCGCCGTAAGACAACTTGTGCCATCTGTCTCTACTCTGGGGAAAATGTCCACTCCACGATAATTACTTTTCAAATACTGCTGCTTGTAATTTTTTTTTTTTTTTTGTGATCCACCACGTATTTTTAATTTCCCGTGATATGTTTCGCGATAAAAAAAAATAATAATAAATAGACATTTTGTTTACTGTTATCTTTGACCATCGAGGTTAAAGAAAACATACAATTGAAGAACGCCTCTAAATTGTAAATTTTCACTTTGAGTTATGGTATAAAATTTGCGGAGGTCTTTCGCGTGTATTAAATGAAATATTAATTCATTATTGGTAGATCCATTACCATTATTCTTTATAGCTATTTTTTACTTGGGGAAAAATTAATGCGCTATAAAATGTAAACATTTATATTTTAACAGCAAACAAATAAAAAAACTCTATAAAGCTATGCTACAATTAAAAAAATATTATTTTTCTCTTGTTTAACTGAAAACTGAAAAACTGATTATTTAAGAGGATGAATGATTTCATTTGATTCAGTTTTTATTAAACTTTATAAGTATTCTTATATTACTTTACCTGATTTAAGTGTATGATGCAAAAATATTTTATAAATTTAGTTCATTATATTTTTTAATCACAAAGTTAGTTTCATGAATGCCTTTTTTGCGAAGCTGTCTCTTATTATGATCTTCACTGTTGTACGCATTTAACTACCACTAGTTCCGCAAACTGAATATTTAAATTATTTAATCGTAGAATATTCTACCCACAAATAAGATGAAATTAGCATGATGAAATAAGACTTACAAAATAACACAAACGGAACTCTTCTGAAAAAAGCGCAGCCACCCCATAAAGTGAACCACGAACCTTTTCTGTTTTTAGTTGACATGCTCAAAGACTTTTAAGATACATAGACCTGCAAACTGTCAGTTTAACTGAGGATTATTGGTCACAGCTGTTGTAAGGCAGTATATATGTATTATATTTTAATTTACCTAAGAAAATGCTTCCATCAGCATATTTTGTCATTGCGGATCATTAAGTATTAGTCTACCCTATTTCATTTAGGTATTATTTTTGAAAGAAATACCTTATTATTAATCAATATTTTTATCTGAACTGCCGGTCTATGTATCTTAAATGTCTTTGGACATGCTATCAAAGCCTGATAGATAATCTGCCCGCAGGTTCTGTATGTACGTACATATGTATGTACGTATGCATGTACTTAAAGCGATAACTCTTGACAGAAATATCCGATTTGCTTCAAATTTTGGTTATGGGTTCATTCTAATAAGACGATTCCTTTATGAGTTTTGGGAGTTCATTGTTTAAGTATAAAGGGATGAAACGGTGTCGATCCACCTTTAATTTATATAAATGGGTTTTTGATACAGAATTATACGATTTGCTTCAAATTTGGTATAAGGGTATATTCTGATAATGCGCTTCACTGATTAGATTTGGAGATTCATTGTTTAAGTATAAAAGGAAGAAATGGTGAAGCTAATCTCACCCTTAATTCATTTTAATGTGGTTTTTTTTTGTCGATTTCTTTATTTGTACAAGGCATTATTCTTTGAAATAATAGTATAATATATAATTGGTGTGAATTGCCTGTGAGCGCAGTGCCATTAGTTTAACTAGGCACTTTTCTTTTTTAAAACTTTCCAGCCAAAACATCATAGATATTCCACTTGACAGCCGGCAATACGCATTCAGACAACCAGATCATGAATGGCGTAATTTGTCACAAAATTCCAGAACTTTTCATAATTGCAAAAAGTAAATTTCTACCTAATGTTTTGGCGATCTAAAAAATAAAGAAAAATGCGTATTAAATAAATCGTTTCAAAGTAAATAATCTGGGAGCACGGCAGTGCGTCCGCCAAGTTCGCACAAGCCGTAAGCTACCTTTTCCTGAACCATTTCGGCATACTTTTCACCCCCTCATTACGTCGTTTTAGGGAGAGATATAGAAATTTTTCTTTTATACACATGTTCGTATGGTCAAACTGAACTAAGGTTCCACGATTTCATGTTTCTATATTTAGTAGTTTTCGAAATATTAAATTCCGAAAAAGCGCTTTTTTGTCACTGACTCACTTCGCATCATCAAATAACTAAGGTACTTCTAAAAGTCGTAGAATCATGAAATTTCACAAGCAAGTCGGGTTTGTAGCACAATTGACCAGAAAAATCTGAAAACACAGAATTTCCGCCTCTAAGCCCTTCAAACAGGGGGTGTTGATTTGGCCGTAAACAGTTCCTTAACACATTCAATCGTGCCAATGTTGGTCACCAAAACTCGATTACAGTATTTTGAAGGGGTCACGTAATTTCAAGCAGAATAAAATTTTATGTATATGCTTTTCCAAAGATGTTTGTTAAATAGAAAAAATGAATATACCTAAAATTTTTAATCGGTATAGGTTATGATATATTTACGATATTAAAACAATAAAACATTTAACAAAATATAACCACAATTCGGTACGTTTGCGATATAGTAGCCTTGGCGAAATAGAGAAAATAGCCTTGACGAAAAAATAAATTTGATAATAACGTATTTTCTGGCAACCTATATACTGTGTCATATACACAAGCAATTTTTTCCATATTTATACAATTTATTTAATCTAAGGAACCCGTTTATTTATTTTCATATACCAACATAAATAATTTGTATATGAAAAACAATATTTTATACATGTATAAATAAAATGTTTAGATGTATATAAATACATATGTAAATAGCATAAAACATAGCATAAATAGCATATGTAATAGCTGACCGGGTTCATCAGATTTGTTTTCGTAGTTGTTTATATCATTTGGCAACATATCTCAGTTTCTGAAGTCCGAATTGCGCCAAGATTTTTTTTAAATGCCAAGTTCCCTATAGTGGAAAAATATCCTAATTCCATATGAAAGTTTAAAAATCTCCTTTTAATTAAATGAAATGTGTAACTAATAAACTGTCTTTAACGATGTGCGACAGATGCGGCGTCCGAAGTCCGCTGCTAATGTTATTATATTGTATTATTAGCCTACTTACTGTTATTTTATTGTTAATTTTAAATCTGTAAAAGAAAGATTATAGTTATAGATAAGATATCTTGGTCGCCAAAACCCGATTACAGAAAATTAGCCTGAGTTATAAAGGTGTTACATGATTTCAAGCTGAATGAATTTTTATATGCTTTTACAAAAATCTTAATAAGGCAAATCTTTCAGTTTATCTGTCCATCTTTCTATCTTTTACTTCCTTAATACAAATTTTATTAAAGACTGGGAGGCGTCTGCACAGATCCTCACCTTATCGAGTTGAAGGCTGAAATTTTAGGATTAGTTAAATATCGATTAGCGTATTGAAATGTAACTGGTCTGCCAAGACATATCTTTGTGGAAACCACCTACAGACCCGATTTTACGGGTTAATTGGTGGATTTTCCATTGTGTTTTCCTGCACCCATTCCTCCATGTTTCCAAACTTTTGGATGCAGGAAAATACAATAGTAAACCTATCAATTAACCACTAAAATTAGGTCTTCAGGTGGTTTCTATCAAGATATGACTTAACAGACCAGTTGCATTTAAATATGCTAATCTACTTTTAACTAATCCTAAAATTTCAGCTGTGAACTCGATGAGGTGATTGTGTGTACAGACGTCTAATATAAATGTCAATATTCTAATCTCAATAGCACTCTGGTCAATCTGGCAATTATCCCTACTATTTATGAAACACTATTCCTTTAAGTGCGTTTTAGTGATGTTAATGAACTTAAGCATATGCATCATACATATTATACATATGCATATAATACGTAATACATTTGCATCATACATATTATAGGTATGTGTATAATACATATGCATCATTATGACGTCAGAATAAACAAAACATTCTTTTGTCGTCAAATTTGAGAATTGACATGATATATTACCAAATTTGGCGAAACTTTGCTAAATGTCGCCAAGCTTGGCGAATATTTGACGCTAGTGGCTATTTTTCAATGAGTTATTAATGCGAGCCATCTATTTTTATTTTTCCGCATATCATCTGAATAGTTAAATGATATAACGTGCTAATATTTCCAAAGTGCTAATAGTTTCGTCACTGCCCAAAACCTCTGCTATTGTTATTATATTGTTTTGTTATTATACTTACTGTGACTATGTTGTTAACCTTTACACCGCTAAAACTTCTGTATTATGTAAAGAGAATTTACGGAAACTATTAAAGCATTGAAACTGCCAGTTCTCCTTATGATTATTATAATTCTATAATATATAACCTGTTAATCAATATGTACGTTAGAACGAATCTTCTATAATCCGGTTTCTCGTATTTTAGTTTTCAGGTTTCGAGTAAAATTAGCTAAAATCTTAAAACCATGGCACATTGACTAATTCTTCAACACGATCAGATGAGAAGAATGATAGATTTTCAAATGGATCATGGCAGTGAGCCGGTTGCCTTCTATTCTTCCGTAATCGAGTCTATTGAAAAGGTTAACGTGAAACAAAAAGATATTAGCATCAATATGGTTTAATGCAAATACAGATATTGTCAAAGGATTTCATAAGAACCATTTTACTTGTACCAAGTCGTATCAGTTAAAATACACCAATTGGCAGTGAGCCCAATTAGAAAAGATTACTTAATAGGATTAAAAATTTCCGCATTAGAGAACGAATCGTAATTGCTAAGGAAGCATGCATAAGTGAGTTAAGAGATATTTGTCACGAAAGATGAAATACATAACAACACAAAATATATGATGTGCTTCCATGATCGTAAAGAGTTCTTGATTTCTCTATCAAAAGCTTCCGAATTGGCGAAAGAATGGGCAAGTAAATTAAATTATGAATCGCAGTAACATGATGCAACGTTTAACATGGAAGTAATACGGTAAATACTGCTTGCTAGAGGCGGCTAGTACTCTAATATAAAAAGAAATAAAGTATAAATTTGTAATGCTCAATAAAATAAATGTAGGTATTTTTATGTTAGCCGGGCGCATGTGGCAAATCGCCAAATACTGTTCCCAACTCCTTTGTTCACATTGCATTCATTTCATTTAAAGATAAATACTTTTCAGTCATCTCATTTAAAATAGATGCATTTCCCTCATTTTATTTAATAGAATATTTAACATAGAAATAAATAAATAAATAAATAAGAAATAATAACATAAACCAAAATATTTTATTTCAAAATCAAAGCATTGTTTTTAATTTACACATGTGAAAAATGAAAACAGCTATTGGCGAAAAAACAAAAGGCTAATGAGGAGATTTGCTCCCGGCTAACATAAAAAACCGAAATTTAAGTTTTTTCATATTTATATAGTTTAGAATAACAAACTTGAAAAAACATACAAAAAGTAGTGATATCCCAACAAAAAGTTTTCGATAAAAAAAAAAAAAATCGCCAAGTTCTCCTTAATGTTTCGACCAGAAAAAGTAGTGATATCTGATGTTCGCACAAGTAAAAAGCCAAACATCCCAAATCTTTCATTGAAAATGGCTTCCTGCGACTTGGCCGTTAATGCCTTCGTGAGAGTTTCTCAAATTTTAAAATATGTACAGATGAGCTACATGCCAACTACATTTTTTGATTATTTTAGGCATTTTGTCACACAGAATACAGAAATAAAATACACATTTGAAAAAAGCATTTAAACAACTTCAGTCTATTTAAATGCTTAGAAGTTAAAAATAACAAAATACTTGTATTCAGGAGATAATATCCCTAATTGCTAAAACATAATTAATATCAACTTTTAACAGTTTATAAATCGAATACCTCTTAATGTTTGCAAACAAACTATAATAAATGTTCAAACGAAAAAAACCTCTTTCGTCAATACACAAGATTTCAATATTATACAATAAAATATAATGTAACATATTGTCAGATATGAAGACAGTAAATTTTGTTTTATTTCTTTGGTTTTACGTTAATGACTTTAGCTTTAGACCGTACAAAATGGCAATTAAACCGCAAGTGAACTAAATGATCTGTAATCAAAACTAATGTTTGTTGAATCTGAATAGTTATCAGAAATCTTTTACTTATAATGTCTTTATGTGAATTTGCCTCTTTGCATTCTAATATTACTTTTAATATTTAAATAATTCATAAATGCGTAATTTCCAATCATTAATTTTGAAATGTTGTAGAAGGCATTAACGGCCAAGTCGCAGGAAGCCATTTTCAATGAAAGATTTGGGATGTTTGGCTTTTTACTTGTGCGAACATCAGATATCACTACTTTTTCTGGCCGAAACATTAAGGAGAACTTGGCGATTTTTTTTTTATCGAAAACTTTTTGTTGGGATTTATTACTTTCTTCTATCTTCAATTGAAGAAAGTATTTTCATCGAAATTTTTTCGACTTCAGGTTTTTTACGGATTTACAAGTTTTAGGGGTCAGAAATGCAAAAAACATGTTTATAGGAAATGTCTGTCTGTCCGTGTCGCCATTCTACCATCAAAAAGTGTATGAAGTTATGCATAGAATTGAACCATTTTTTACTTTCTTCTATCTTCAATAGAAGAAAGTATTGTAATCGAAATTTTTTTCGACTTTCAGTTTTCGACGGATTTGCATGTTTTAGGAGTCAGAGATTCCAAAAAACATGTTTATAGAAAATGTCTGTCTGTCCGTCTGTCCGTCTGTCCGTCTGTCAGTCGCCATTGTACCATCAAAAAGGGTATGAAGTTATGTATAGAATTAAACCAAAATTTTATTATAAGTTTTTGGATATGGCAAGCAGGTCCTCCCGGAATTTGGAAAAAATTCGCCGGCAGGGGGCGCTGATATAACAATTTTTGTGCGATTTTGAATATTGTACCATCCAAAAGTGTATGGAGTTATGCATAGAATTGAACGAAATTTTTAGTTTGAGTTTTTGGATATGACAAGCAGGTCCTCCCTGAATTTGGAAAAAATTCGCCGGTAGGGGGCGCTGTAAATGCGTTTTTTGTGCGATTTTGAATATTGTACCATCGAAAAGTGTATGAAGTTATGCATAGAATTGAACCAAATTTTTAGTTCAAGTTTTTGGGCTATGGCAAGCAGGTCCTCCCTGAATTTGGAAAAAATTCGCCGGTAGTGGGCGCTGTAATAGCGATTTTTGTGCGATTTTGAATATTGTACCGTCCAAAAGTGTATGAAGTTATGCATAGAATTAAACCAAATTTTTATTTTAAGTTTTTGGCTATAGCAAGCAGGTCCTTCCTGAATTTGGAAAAAATTCGCCGGTAGGGGGCGCTATAATAGCGATTTTTGTGCGATTTTGAATATTGTACCGTCCAAAAGTGTATGAAGTTATGCATAGAATTAAACCAAATTTTTATTTTAAGTTTTTGGATATGGCAAGCAGGTCCTCCATGAATTTTCAAAAAATTCGCCGTTAGGGGGCGCTGTAATAGCGATTTTTGTGCGATTTTGAATATTGCACCATCGAAAAGTGTATGAAGTTATGCATAGAATTGAACCAAAAAAAAATTTTAAGTTCTTGGCTATGGCAAGGAGGTCCTCCCTTAATTTGTAAAAAAATCGCTCGTAGAGGGCGCTGTAATAGCGATTATTGTACAATTTTTGTGCCATTTTGAATATTGTACCGCCGAAAAGTGTATGAAGTTATGCATAGAATTGAACCAAATTTTATGTGTTTATTTTTGGTCATGTCACGAAGGTCCTCCCTGAATTTGGAAAAATTCTGCCGGAAGGGGGCACTATAATTGCGATGTCTGTACCATTCTCATTATTGTACCATCGAAAAGTGTATGAAGTTATCCATACAATTGAACCAAATTTTTTGTGCATGTTTCTGGCTATGGCAAACAAGTCCTCCCTGAACTTGAAAAAATTCCGAAAGAAGGGGGCGCTATAATTCCGATCTCTGCGCCATTTTCATTATTGTACCATCGAACAGCGTATAAAATTATGCATTCAATTGAACCAAAATGTTTGTGCTTGTTTTTGGCTTTGGCCAACAGGTTCTCCTTCAATTTGGAAATATTGCGCGGTAAAGGGGCTCCGTGCTAGCGATTTTTGTATACTTTTCTTGATTTTTCGTAGTTCTATTGTGCATCGGCGGCTCATGCAGCGGCGGGAACTCGCTTTCTGCTATGCCGGCTATTCGCAAACAGCTGATAACCACAGAATAAGGAAAAAATAATAATTTTAACAAATATCATGATATAGATTAACTCGTTTTTAGTCCGTTTAATTGACTTGAACTGAAATTTAAGATGAAAATCAAAGTTGGTATAGTATTGAACTAGTAATATTGAAGTATTAACATGTGTAACTAGGTTTTGAAATATTAAGATGTATAAGATAGAAGAAAGTTTTGGGATTGGCACATCCAACTAGTTTAAAAAGTTTTTGGCTATGGAAAGCAGGTTCTCTCTTAATTGGAAAAAATCCGCCTGTAGAGGGCGCTGTAATCGCAATTTTTGTGCATTTTGAATATTCTACCATCGAAAAGTGTATGAAGTTTTGCCTAGAATTGAACAAAATTTTTTGTGTATGTTTTTGGCTATGGCAGGAAGGTCATCCCTGAATTTGGAAAAATTCCGCCGGAAGGGGGCACTGTAATAGCGATGTCTGTGACATTTTCATTATTATATCATCAAAAAGTGTATAAAGTTATGCATAGAATTGATCCAAATTCTTTTTATAACTTTTTGGCTATGGCAAGCAGGTCCTACCTCAATTTGGAAAAAGAAATGCCGGTAGGGGCCGCTATAATAGAGATTTTTGTGCGATTTTGGGGCATTTTAAATATTGTAGCATGGAAAAGTGTATGAAGTTATACATAGAATTGAACCAAATTTTTTATGTATGTTTTTGGCTACGGCAAGAAGGCCCTCTCTGAATTTGGAAATATTCCTGCAAAAGGGGGCACTATAATAGCGATTTTTGTCTAATTTTCTTGATTTTTTTAAAGCTTGGTTGTACACCGGTGGCTCGTCAGTCGACGAGTACTCCCCATCCTGATAAGCCGAATATTCGCGAACAGCTGATATACAGCAGAATAAAGAAAATCTATTGATTTTTATAAATATCATCATCGAGATTAATTCGTTTCACTCCGATTAATTAATTGATGCAAAAATTCTAGCTGAAAGTCAAAGTTGATATAGTATTGAACTAATAAAAATGAAATATTGACATTTGTAACAACATTTTGAAATATTAAAATATATGAGATAGATGAAAGTTTTGGGATTGGCACATTTAACTAGTTTTTAATAATTGTGTACCTATATATTTTTAAAAAATAAAAAGCTTTATTTTCGTGACAACCAACTCAGTCTTCGTTTTAACGTACATAGAAGTTGACCGACACTTGTATTACGATAGATTATTATTGCGACTTTTAAACTTTTTTGTGTAACATGTATATTTGTTTTATATATTAGGAAAGTTTTATATATTATTAAGTTATATTTTTCTTTATTTGTTATTATAGATTTTTAATTGTAAAATTTAAAAGCTTTGATATAAATGTGAGAAAGATATTATAAGCGTTATGTTAGCCGTTTAACTATACTGACCGCATTTTAGTCTTTAAAAATATATTTCAATAAAAAATATTTTAAAAATAATAATATGCTTTGGTTATATGTTTATTGTGCAAATGTGTATTCACTTAAAAAGAAGTTTTCGTAAAACTAGTTTACTTTAAGAAAAACTAAACCCGCAAACTATAAAAAATATATTAACAATTCAATATTTTGTATTTTCAGAATGCAACTGTGGACAAAATTTTTCTTGCTCGTTTAATTTTCGGTCAAAGAAAACATGTAAATGCCCTGGTGGGTACAGCGAAAAAAGAGGCATTTGTACTGGTGAGTAATGTAGAAATTAAGATGTTTTAGTGCTTTGATTAGTATGCAGTTCCTTCAAAAAAAAAAAAAAAAAAAAAAAAAAAACATTCTGCGATTTAAAATTCTTAAAAAGATACATCAGTATTTGGGAGCATAACGGCAAACTATTATCTCTGAGTACCACTTGATCACCTAAAAAGATACATCAACAGTTTTACGTAAGGTAGACCGGGGTACGTTGGTCCATCCGCAATATTTTTCAAACAATCCGATAGATGACGTTATTAGCTGAGCGACGTGTCTCTTCCCAGGTTTATTTGTTTTTTGCCAAAAACAATGCCAACATGAAAAAAGCAATCAAACAAAAGCCAGGTAAGTTTTTTTATTAACACTCATAAATAAAGTTTCCTGATTTGTTTCTAAATTAAAGTTTCACTTGGGTAAACAGCGTTCTAAGATACCGTTGTTAAGAGCTTATTTTATACTTACTGATTAAAAAATATATTATCAGGATATTTTGATACGACGATCAAAAAATAAAAATGGCAATTCGCGGTAAGTTGCCCCTTTAAATTCGGGGCATGCTGGCCAAAAGTTTGTTTTCTATAGCTTATAAGAGTCAATAAAATTACAGATTTATGTGTGTTACTGGTTAGTGCGGTATTTAGTAAAAGGCATACAAGACAAGAGTGAATTTATTTTGCCAGATGTAAACATTCGGCACACGAATTATTTCTAATTGGGGGGAGGACATTTTATTTTTGAATTCATTGTGATGATGAGAAAGATTTCGATGAAGGCAGTAGTAAGTTGAACAAACTATATTTTCTTATTACTAGGAGGCTCTGCCCCCTACGAGCTACGCTCGCCAACCCCCGTTCAGGCACACCATAATCCAAAAAGCACGCTAATTGGATCGGCTTTAAAAATATTGAATAATAATAATAAAAAAAACAGTAGCGATCTCTCTGTAAACAGGTTTCCATTCCTTTTCTTTGGATTGGACCAAATCTGCTGCTGTTAAGAGATACAATGGCTGTTTTCCTATTTAATTAAAAAAATAGTTAAACATTTGAAAATAAGCGAATGTAAAATGAATTAGTAAACAGTGTCATTGTCTCCCGGTATTTTTTAACAGCGCTATAAGATAGTTCTTTTAAATAATTAATTTTAAATGTATCGTTTTAAATCTGACGTAATTTACACCAAAGTTTTATTTCTCTTATTAATATTCACGTGAAAATACTTTTGTTGTTAGAAGGAAATATTATTTGCACTCTCTTCGAATTCACGATAATAGTTGAAAAGAGTATCTCAAAATGTCAGAAAAATGTCTCGCGCAAATATATTTTTTAATTTAAATTGTTTTTCCATATTTTTTGGCCATTTTTAATATGACGTAATTTTTTCCATTTACAAGGTCTTAACGCATAATAATGAACTTTTTTATTTTAACATTTAGTTTCTCTTTTAAAATTCAAGTGTAAATATGGTTCTTATGACGTAATTTTCCTGCTTTTAACAAGTAATCATTTAATTCTAATTTTAAAGTTGTTTTTTTTCTGTTTATAATAGTCACGTGTAAATAAATTTTTAATTTGAAGTAAATATTATTGTTTGCGCTGTTTATACAGTTGGCAACAGTTTAAATGAATAACATTTTCTAAAATATGTAAAAAATATCTCTCGAAATGCTGATAATTTGTGAATTTACAATAGAAATAAAACCTTAAAAAATGAGTCAAATAAAAAAAAAATAAATGTAATCTGCAAACCCGGAACTTATAACGTAAACATTATCTAAAAATGATTAAATGCTCATGTATAGTTTTTGCTCCAATAAAACTTTTTTAATGGAGCGATTTTGTCCAAATTTAGCATTAAATATCTCTTAAAATAATTCTTCGATTTGAAAGCTGTCTTCATCAGCGTGCTTATCAAACATTTCTCTATAATACCACCGATTTTCATATTTTTGTATGCAACAGTTTTTTTTTTAATATTAACGAAAAAAGTTCATGCTTAAGCATTCAAATTGGATGCCTATCTACCGAGAATATCTACGCAGATTTTCATTGGTCCATTTCCAAATCAAAACTTTTTTTTTAATATATAGAAGGATTTGCATATTTTTTATAGAAAAATTAAAATTTCATTTGATATTTCATTCTTAATTACATGTATTTTTTTTTCATTTTCGTTAGTAATCCAAGAAGCAATCAATTTAGTGGAACCACCTACCCATTCGATGTGACAGGTTGGACCAGAAACTTGGTGTCCTTCTGAACTTCATACAGAAAACATTAATTAATATTTTGAAAAATTTCTGGAACATTTTTATGCTATAAAAGGCCCTAATTCTTCCAACTAAAAATAAATACATATTGCAGTAAATAAAAAATTGAAAATATAAAATAAAAATGGGTCAACAAGCCCCGGGCTACAATACATGAGAGAATGACCTCCTGGAAACAGTGCACCGATGTTGCTTGTAACTGGACTACGCATACACATACACGAACATTGAGAGATGTAGAGTGACGTTTCTGGGTGGTCAGAGTCTGGGAATTTTCATACTCAATCCTACAAGGATTTAGTCTGTGGTGAACACGCATAGTAGTTTTTTGGCTGCTGTAATGCCAGCGTTCCCTTACCTACGTTTTGGGACCTGGTGTTCCCGTCAGTTTTGTTTTCGCGATATTATAAATGTTGGGGAATGTCTAAAATGCAGTGCTTCTTTTTTTTGTTTTGTTTTTATTCATAAATCGTGTAGTTGGACATTAAGCTCAAAGGATTTAATTTAGGAATATTACATATAGGAAATGTATCTGTTTTATATTAACTTTGTTATAATACAAAAATAGTTTTCATCTTAAAATTATTATTATTAATCAGAAAGATTCAGAAATCCATGCACTTTTCTTTGATATACTATTTACATGTTGAGTAACTATGTTTTGTAAATTCCATGTATGAGTCACGGACATATAAATAGGTGCCAACAGCTACGATTTTTCGTCAGCAATAAGCGGTTTGTCGAATTTCAAATTTATCTGTTTAAATAATTTTGTGATTCTTTTTTTTTTTTCACAGAATTAAAAATATCAAAATTTAATAACTCCAAACTCATTGACTAATTTTGAGTATTTATTTACAGGTTTATTTATTTAAAGATAGGCAAAGAATAATATAATTTACGTAATGATCAGTAACACTAGAGGTCGCTGTTTTTATTATTTATGTTTATCTCAGTATTTAAAGTGTTTCTGAAATGTGCTTAAATGTACAATCTCTATAACGGGGGCAGTAGACGCCTAAAGCCAACACACCTGAAGCCCGGCCTGTTTATTGTTCTGAAGGGTGTGTAGGCACCAATTACAGATTTTTTGCAAATATATTTTTTTAGTATAAAATAACAAAAAATATGGTGTATGCTTTAGAAAACAATAAAGCCCCCAACACTATGTTCGTTTGGAAAGATTTTCATTAAAAATAATAAGCCATATAAATCCGATTTTCGTTTACAATAACAGACTGGAACCCCAGGTGTATGTTGCTAAGGGCAGACAGAGACACAATGTTGTAACTGGTAAAAAACATATCAGACGTAAATTTCCAACTGGTCGAAAAATGTCCGGACCAGGATTGGAACCAGGGATCCCTTGGCTGAAGCCGCCAATGTTCTACCATCTGAGCTATCCCGGATGAATCTGGTGGTACTTTTTCATCCAGCTAATCTTATAGATTTTAGCATCTGGTCTGAAATCTGGTTGAGATCAGCAGAATAAATAGCAGGTAATGGAACTCAAGAAATCGCTGGATACCATTACCTGCTCTTTGGACTACTCTTCTGCAGTTCCATTACCTACAATTTATTCTCTTGAGCTGAACCAGATTTCCGACCAGATACTATAATCAATAAGGTTAGATGGGTGATAAAGTTCCACCAGATTCGTCCCGAATAGCTGAGATGGTAGAGCATTGGCGGTTTCAGCCAAGAGATCCCTGTTCGAATCCTGTTCAGGATATTTTTCGCCCAGTTGGAAATTTATACTTGATATGATTTATTCACCAATTAGAATAATTGTGTTAAAATTAATCTAGTGTAATCACGTATCCAGCGATTTCTGGAGTTGCATTACCTGCGATTTATTCTGTTAAGCTCAACCAGATTTCCGACCAGATGCTATAATCAATAAGGTTAGCTGGGAGAAAAAGATCCACCAGATTCGTCCGGGATAGCTTAGATGGCAGAGCACTGGCGTCTTCATCCAGGAGATCCCTGGATCGAATCCTGGTCCGGACATTTTTCACCTTGTTGGACATTTACATCACATATGATTTATTTACCAATTAGAATAATTGTGTTAAAATTAATCTAGTGTATTTACGTATCCAGATATTTCTAAATTTCCATTACCTGAGATTTATTTTGTTGAGCTTAACCAGGTTTCAAACCAGATGCTATAATCATTAAGGCTAGCTGGGTGAAACAGTTCCACCAGATTCGTCCAGAGTGGCTCAGATGGTAGAGCATTGGCGGCTTCAGCCAAGAGATATCTGGTTCGAATTCTGGTCCGGACATTTCTCGCCCAGTTGAAAATTTATACCTGATATGATTTATTCACCAGTTAAAATTAATCTAGTGTAATTACGTATCCAGTGATTTCTGGAGTTCCATTACCTGCAATATGTTCTGTTGAGCTGAACCAGATTTCCTACCAGATGCTATAATCAATAAGGTTAGCTGGGTGGAAAAGTTCCACCAGATTCGCCCTGTATAGCTCAGATGGTAGAGCATTAGCGGTTCCAGCCAAGAGATCCCTGGTTCGAATCTTGGTCCTGATATTTTTCGCCAAGTTGGAAATTTACATCTGACACGATGCTAAGTTCGTTTGGGAAGAGTTAAAAAATAATAAATTGCGTGTTTTGTTTGCAAAAACCGATTTGTCCGCCTGAGTATGCACTGCTGAAGTCACCGCAAAATGCTATGTTCATTTGATTCGTGGTACATTGAAACTAAAAAAGAAATATAAGGTTCGTTTAAAATAAATCCAACCTAATAGCTGTTTAATTTTGCTAAGAACTCCATTCCTATAAAACTCTCAAAATCCTACAGTTCCCCCTCCACTCACAGCTGCATAAATTCCTTCCAGAGAAACATATTTGATTTGAAGCTGTCAAAGCTGTCAAAACTAATTTTATTTTTTAGATTTTCGACGACTTAATGCGGTACTTCAGAAGTTTTGTGAGGATGATTTAAAGCTGTTTCTTTTAAGTATATGATAACGTTTATTTTATCCTTTTTCCCGTTTCCTTTTTTACTTGTTACATGATCATGTTAAAGCTAATTTGATACGTTATAAAGGTTTTCTAAGGTATTCTAAAGAAATAACAGTAGAAAAAGAAGATTCTGTGTCCATTATTTACTGGATGAAGAATATCCACCTGGATGACTTGAAATCTAGCAATCGGTGTATTTTAAATTAATATTGCTAATATTTATTCTGTTACATTAAATACTGCCCAGCCCATCTCTATTAACCCTTTCTGGTGCGGTATCCTTAAAAAAAGACACCTAATTTTAATTCCAAAAGTGCCAATCGGCACCAAGAATATTTAACTGAAATTTCGCTATTATAATGTACATGAAAATAAGAAAGTTCGTATTTTCTAATAAATTCGCTTATAAATTGGGGTGTCAGTCGATTATTTCATCAGTTTATAAACAGAATTACTCCGCGCCGGTAAGGACTATGAAGCGCAAACACTGTGCGAGTGTGTGAGGTAGAGACTTTTTCCTCGTAATTTGAAGACAGAAATTCTTCGCACAGTTATTTTAGAGACATACCTTCTTACATGATCAGAATGTGAATTTTAACTGACAGTGCTTCGTTCTGTGATAAAAGAAATGCTTTATTTTCTAAAAGTGGAAAGTTCAAACACATACGGTTCCAATGTAACAGAAAAATTCGGTGTTGTCCGCAAAAAAGTTATAAATTCTTAAACAAATGAAATAAAATTAGTAATGAAACATATGGCAACAAATATTAAAATAATTTTATTATATAATTAAAATGAAATCTTTGTGCTGTTCTTTTGTTTAGTTTTATCTTAGTTTACAGTACTTTTTTGATATCAGGTTCTTTCTATTACTAATAATTTGTAACTTGTTAATTTTCTCTTTTAGCTGACTGCAAAAATAACCCATGTAACAACGGGGGAACTTGTAAAGTGACCAATAAACAAATTGAGTGCGTGTGTAAAGAGCCTTACACAGGTACATTGTGTGAAAAAAGTAAGTAATTACATTATGGTTTTTTCCAAAATATTTAAGTAAAAACATTTAAGAATTTTTTTTTTTTTATGTTTGAAAAAAATAACAATTAAAACGCTTAAAACTTTTCTTCTTAACAAACAGAATTTTTATTCTTTGTTATCTACACTTCCTGTAATTTAAATCAATAATTAAGGAAACCTATATAAAGTTTAGCCATTTTTATTATAGAACCTTGTCTCAAGAGCTAGTCACACTGTCATGTTCAGCATTTAAATCTCTTAAGAATGATTGTAATGTACTTTGATATAAATATATATTTAATTTAAGGTACAAGGGACGTTCAATGTATGTGAGTTTTTCTAATATCTGTATAAATATTTTAAACGTTTTTTACTTTTGCGTTTGAGGCAGCTACTTTATGTTTAACAGTTCAAACACTGGCATCATCAGAAGTGTCGGGATATCATTTCTGTAAATTAATTAAATTAGTGTGCAATTTTAATTTATAAAAGAATTTCTTTCAATAAAAAATCTTATATTTTTTTCCAAATCACGTCGCTTATCTTGGCCAGTGTAACCGAGAACTTTTTTGTAAGCACAATTCATTGATTTGGTTTATACACTGAAGTATAATTTAATTAGTGATAGAGAGTGGTCTTGAAACTGGTGATGTTGTTGTCTCACCCCTACGCAAGTTTTAATGCTGCCGTATGATTTATACGCAGGTGGATCTCCCCCCATCTTTGGCCCATGTAAATAACTCTAAAAATTACGTGCTAGAAAAATATCGCGATTTAGGCACCTTCGTTAAAAGATAAATATTATGTTTTCGTCGTACAATGCATTAAATTATAAAAATAGCTCGACAATGTGGTTTTCGCGTTAGGAGTAGGGTATACAGCAATAGCGAAAAGGGGAATATTAATTGGATTAATTACAAAGAGCAAGCAAGTTTTATTAAACTTGATGTTTAAAGATTTAGCTTGAGCGTATAAATTCAGCGTCAGAAAACCTTATTTGAGGTAATCACCCAACTGGGAAATTGAACATATCCAGGATGTCTCAAAAATGTAGCGACAAACTGTTAAGAGAGATAAGGTACATCACAAGAATTGAGAATTGTATAGTAATCCATGACCGAAAACCTCATCGTATGCCGCAAGGTAGTGCTGTTCACAAGAGCACTGGAGGGGAAATATCTACTTTATAGCAGTCATTTGACCAGTAGTCGTCTTGAGATAAACATACAACATTTTACGCACATGGGATTGCCAGACATTCATTTATTGTACAAATTGGCTGATGGTAATGCAAGAACATCTTAAGAATAGTTTTGGATGGTTTTGTTCGAAAATTCTTGGCCGGGCGTTACCTGTTGTCACAACCTCTGACATCAGCAAATTATTATGTCATCTTTTTGGAACATATGCTACCAGACTTACTTCATCCTGTGCCACAAAACGTGAGACGTAACATATGGTTTCAACATGATGGGCCGTGTTCCCATCTTCTGTCCCTTTATTTCTTGTACCTCTGTTACCACTTTCCCTTGATGTTTCCGGTCGTAGGTTGTTATGCAATTATCAACCAGTATGGTGTGGCCTAAATGTTTGTCGCTATATTTCTGAGATACCTTGTATGTAGTCACATGACAGGTTGTGCAGCGCTTGGTTAACTAAATGATCTTCAGTAACAGAAAATGAACGAGAGTAATTCTTGTCAACGAACGCAAATGCTCTGAAAATGTTCATATACCAAATAATACCGTGTCTGAACTATCGACCATCGACAATTAGAACATAGTACCATGAAAATATGAGTTTCGGCTCATTTTGGAGGACATTTAGTACTCTTACAATGCTACTTATCATCTCTTTCGATGCGAATTACGCGAATGTCTTCTTAACGAAATGATAATCATGAAAACATACCTAAAATTCCATTCCGTACGTTTTGGATACTCTTGAAAATTCAGTGCAAGCATGTCATACCAAATAAGCATCTTTTTCTGATTCATGATAATATCTCTTAAACGTTTGGCATGCCATACCTCCGAAACACATATCCAGGAATCCTGAATTTAAGCATCTTTATGTGGCCGTAGTTTTCAAAACCGCAAGGGATGAATCGTTACTTATTAGGTGAGTCTGGCACTCCAGTATAATAATGGTTAATATATCTGATGATAAACGTTTCAGAATGTTCTTACAGTGGGTTTCTTTTACGACGTATTACAAATTTAAGGGTCATGAAAATTGATTATTTAAAAAAAATCATGTTTTAATGCTGTAAAGATAGGTTATTTTATGAAAAAGGAATCATGTTTCAACATTACATGCAACACCTTAATCGGAACTTTATTGGTACTAATATAGGAAAATATACTATAAGAAGAAAAAATATGTATAATGACTTATTCCGAGTTACTCACTATTCTGAAAAGTGCTTTTATCTATAGTAACCATAGAAACGAATATATTTTCGAGATTTCAGGAAACATTTATAAATTTAAAGTTCATTTTACAGCCGTTGTTTCTTTAAACGTTTGCGAGTACTTTTTATAGTCTATTATTCAGTTTCGTCACCCTTAATCAGAAACTCCCGATTTGATAAAAGATTTTTTGTGTCAAAATTCACTTGAAGCCAAAAACTATAGAGAGCATATCCGACAGTACAACGCCGCTTTATCTTTAGCCTCAATGGGGACAGAAATCAAATTGCCTTTTGAAGCAGGGCCATAATGCTTCAGGTTTCCCTGTCAGATATATCACAGCGTTTCTCCTTTGTACACTAATGATAACAGGAATCCCGGCTATGAAAAGCTTTTTCTCTGACCGTTTCATTTTTTAAACGCAACCGTTATACTTTTGAAATTTTAGATCTTATTTAATTTTTTTACAAATTTTTAGTATAAATAAATATTATTCAGTCTTTCTTTTATTAAGTCTGCCCCTCTGTTATATTTTTCAATGAGAGTCCTCCCGGGCAACAGAAAGCAGAGTCTCCGGTTAGTACACATCTAAACAAATAAACAACTTGACATGTTTTGATTTCATTAGAGATAAAAACCATTATCATGAAAATTCATTATTGATCAAGACAAATGACGAATTTCAAGCTGTTTATTTGTTTATATATGTAATTTCGTAACATCTTATTTAAGAAATTGAAAGTTTTTATGAGTTTATATGTTTATGAAAAGGTGATGTTTTCTTTTTAAAGATTTAAAAACATTTTTTTTAGTTCATAAATAACGCAAATAAAAACATTAAATGAAAAATACACTAAACAAAATCAAAATTTAGGTACACTAATAAAATACTCCGGTGAATTCTGTGTAATTTATTATTTTCTGAAATGTCTGTAAGATTTTAAATTTGTTTATTTACATGGATATATGTTGATATATGCAACTGTAACTCTATTAATACGAGTTGGAACCCGTCGAAATTCGACGAATTAAAGTATTTAGAATGGAACTGTTAGATCGAATTTATAATAAACCTACAAATATAATTACAATAAAAAATTCATCTTGCATTGGTTATCTAACTCTTAAAACAAATAATTTTTTTAACCTAAAATTACCAAAATATTATTTCCAAAAACTTCAACTGCTTAAATTATTGAAAAATTAAACTGTATTCGATACGTAATCCAGATGTGTAATTATGTTGAAGTTATCGATTGAAGCTCTTACGTTTGTTTTTACGGGATGAAAAATCAGTAAAAATGATTTTGCTTTCTCACATCATAAAATTTTCCCCCATAAAATCTAAACTGTGCGTTATTTTCACATTCTCAAAATTTATATACGCACTACTCAAATTCACAATTTAAAAGTATTTTAACGCGCAATACATTATTAATGAATGTATTTCCAAACTTAAAGTCACATTTGTCCGATACAACTTTTTATGTGGACATTTGCATAAAATTGAAGTTTTAATCTCAGTACCCGTGAAAATTTACCATTCAGAAATTTGCCTTTAGTTGCCATAGTATTGGCCATTTTAGTATTGGTCAAATATTTAGTTTTTTCAAAGAAAATGATTGTTTTGTTTTAAATATGACATCATTTTTACTCACTGAATCATTTTGCCTAGCGACTCAAATTCCGTATCAACGTAATGTAAAAATATTGAAATATCTTCTTCAATCTTTTTATTTGTGAAGAAGAATGCGTGATTTTTTTAATGGCTGACGTCATTTTCTGTTCAAAAATTAGAAAAAAAGTTACTTTTATTTGTAATGTGAAAATGGCATCAATAAAGATATAACCAATAAAAATAAATAAACCATGACTATTTTCCCTTTACTTTTAATAGAAATGGAGTACTTCAGTTGCCACAATTACAAAATTGGTACTAAAAACTATAAAAAAATTAATATCTGAAAAATAAATTGAGATAGAGCTTTCAAACAAATTGCATTTAAAATTACATTTTTTTCCTTATACGACGGTTTAAAAGTTGAAACTGTGCGATGTTTAGAAGTTTAAAAACTTGCAGTAGCGAAAATTGCAAACCGAAATTTCATTTCAAATTTCAAAGTGTTGCCATTCGCAGAATGACGTATGCGTTACGCACAGATATGTTTGTCCTTTATAATATAGATAGCACATTAATGGAATACAATAATATAAAATAGTAACAATTATAAACGATCGTCTTGAAAATTTTCAGAGATTCCATGTGTTACCAATCCATGCCAGAATGGCGGAACCTGTAAAGTTTCAGATGACAAAGAAACATGCCAGTGCCCAGAAACATTTACAGGAGAATTTTGCGAAAAAGGTATTGTGCCACATAATACAATCAAATTAACACTGAAAAATAAGATATAATAATTGCTTTACTTATAATTTGATTTCAGAACTTCATAATCAAAGTTTTTTTTTTTTTTTTTTTTTTTTTTTTTTTTTTTTTTTTAAATTCGACAATACTTATAAAGCAATGAACATTAAACTTTTCCTGATTTGAGAAACGTATCCCAGTTCTCAATCAGTCCACCGAAAAAAAAATAGATTTAATTGGTCTCAGGACACTTAAAACTTTAAAATTCTCGAAATTTTGTTTTATCTTTTTAGATGTTAAACTCCTAGCTTTTCTGAACAATTGTATAATTTTTTCCTTGAAATTCCCGTTAAAACAGACATTATGGCTTTTAGTATTACACCCGCTCAATAGCTGAAGCGCGTTTCCGAAACTTTGAAGTCATTTTATCCAAATGACGTTTTTGGGCGAAACGTGCACGATATCAAAAACTTCTCAATATTTTTTTCATGAAATTTGCAAAACATATGTTTCATGTTTGTCTGTATAACCTGAAACTAAAAATTATAATTATATTTAACATATGTTATTGGGGTTGACTATGGCATGTTCGGTATTGAAAATGAAGTGTGTGGTGTTTACTGTTCATCTACACGGACACTCAAAAGAATTCTGTTACATTACGGTCTATGGGGAAAAATCGTTTACAGTGCATATTGCCAACTTTCAACTAAACTTCCGTAAAATGTGTGTTACATTAACCCGGGTTATACGCATTACTAACCAGAAAATTTATTTGATGTGTCACTATACATTTAAAACCATGTTACTCTATGAAACTATTTGAATCAATTTCTTTTGTAAATTTCTGGTTCGAAACATGTTTAACCTGGGTCAATTTAACTCGCATTTTTCGGAAGTTTTAGGGAAAGCTGGTAAGTATGCACTCTAAATTAAAATGTCTGAAATTCAGACACTTAAGTGTCTGAAACGGTGTGTTCAATTTTCAGACATTTTAAAATGTCTGAATTTTTTCAGACATTTTTTGTGTCTGAATTTCAGACACTTCAAACGTCTTAATAGCATCCATTTTTTTTTTCAAGCATCATACGTAGCCATGTTTGACCACGTTGAATCCTGGAAAAATATTTGGCTGGGGTCCTGCCCCCTCCCCCCCCCCCCTACAGCCTGATTTTTTTGGTGCTCTCAATTTTGGTATGCAATTTTTGTTAAGCTGATAATTTAAATCTTTTACGACATTTTACTGATTATAATCAATATTTTGAACTCAGGAGTAGAACAAGATTAAAACAAAAAATATTTATCTAAATATTAGATTTTTTAAATTTGTTTTATTTTTAATCTTATTTTACTTTAAAAGTTCAAAATATTGATTATAATCAGTACAATTTCGAAACAGATTTAAAACATAAGCTTTACAAATATTGCACATCAAATTTGTGGGCACGGCCCAGTATGCCCATTCTTTAATTAAGAAGTTCTTTTGAAAAAAATGCAACCCTGCATTATTGTTATCTAAATTGAGATGTCCGGTACTCGGGAGTATCCGTTGTGGAGGTTAATGGACATTCCCGAATAGCTGAAGCATCTATTTAGCGAATACTTTTTTAATCCGCATGGCATACATATTTGCATATTTTTACCTCACAAAAGCAGACATCTCCGATTATCGGACAAATTCAACGGCAAGGGCTATTGGTGGCTTTTAAAGTACATGGATAAATATATATATTTCTTATAATCTTGTCCTTACTCTACTTCATATAATTTAAAAATAGATTTTTTAAAAATTTATATTGCCACATAGGCAATTTTATATATATATCAGATGATAATCACAACTATGAATAAATAAATAAATATTCTACTTTATCCCTTTGCACTCGAGGGCTCCGGAGCGGGGCCATTTAAAATTTGTCTTCAAACTCGAGGGCTCCTCTACGGAGACGATGCAAATAATTTTGTGATACCTGTCTAGAAAAGCCAAGATTGCATGGTATCACAAAATTATTTGCATTGTCTCCGTAGCGGAGACCTCGAGTTTGAAGACAAATTTTAAATGGCTCCGCTCCGGAGCCCTCGAGTGCAAAGGGTTAATATTGAGAAAAAAATTACTTCGGTATTTTGTTTATTTATATTTTGTGTTTTTAATCTGGTCCTACTCTAAAAGTTCAAAACTTTAATTATAATCAGTGCAAGATTTAAGGTATCAGCTTTACGAAAATTTCATACAAAATCCCCCCCCCCTCCCCGAAATAAAAATGAAAATCCTTATCATTTAAAAATTAGATTTTTTAAAAATTTATATTGCCACATTGGCTTATTGTTATCATTCCTATTAAACACTTTTCATTAGATATCTTTAAAGCAAAATAAAGCCGCAAAAAAAGAAGTTACCACATAATCACTATGATACACACTTGCGATGCTTATCAGTAAAGTCTAATTGGAAAATGACCTTCGAAGTGAAATATATTTTCTACACGCAGCAAAATCAAAATAAACAAATGATTTCCTTTTTCCTGACTATGTTACCTCTCTGATCATCTATGGGTTACATCTATGTTTCCAAGTCAAAAGCTTTGCACATTTAATCTACTCGGTAAAAGATTTAATAGCTTTAGAAATATATCTAAGAAATATTTGAGATAAATATTCTTTTTCAATTATATATAAATTTCATAAAAATCAATTGATTTTTTTTTCCAAAAGCGAAAGTCTATAAATATATTTTTTAGTTTCAGCTAAATATTGTTCAATTGAAAAAAAAAAAAAAAAGGCAATCCCGAAAATCGGGATTAAAATTGAAGCGGGATCCCGGGTTATCAATCCGGGATTGTAATCCCTAACTAGGAAGTAGTAGATCTTTAGGAGATCTTTCAAAGTTTTTTTTTTTCTATTTCCTTGTGGTCGTTTAGTATGAGATAAGCATTAGTCATTGAAACTAAGAACTGCCATATTGAAAACAAAACAAAACAAGGGAATGAACTTAACTTTTAAATATGTCTGTTTTTTAGTGATGTTATTACTTTAAATTTGAGAAAAAATATGAGAATAAATAATACATAATTTGTAATAAAAGACAACGTCATAAATTAAAAAATATATACTTCTAGAATTTTTTTTTTTTTTTTTTTTTTTTTGCAGAAAGATTCAAAACTAATTAAATTTCATGTAAGATTTTGTTTAGTACAATAAATAAAATCATAAAAGACACTAATTTTAGTACTATAAAGAAATTATAACACTTACTTAAATCGCTGTTTGCAAGAGGTAAGAAAAATTCCTCGATTTGAAATTTTAAAAACTACCACAACCACAGTGAGGGAGAAAGACTTGCACCAGTTTAAAAGGTAATCCCATAATACATCCGACTAGCCATATTTAAAGAATGAGATGTTTCATCCTCAAAACAGGACCTGCCAGACAAAAGTTTTTTTTTTTTTTTTTTTTTTTTTTTTTTTTTTTTTTTTTTTTTTTTTTTTGCCAGCTTCGACAGGACGAAGATGAATAACACAATATTATTGATATAAATTAATACGAGTTAACACTAAGCCCATTGCACACGCTTTCTAGAATTTCCAGGTGTAATCTTCAACCGTCGTCTACTTCTGTTCTGTGTCTATCCCGCCCTTATATCGACGACAGCTTCTAAGAGACATTTGATGTCGAGCACACACGTCAGATGTATGTATTCAATAAATAAATAATCCAAGTTAGTACGAACACAGTAAATCACAGTACTTCATATTTTGCAAAAAACGAATTAAAATACACGCGTACATAAAAACAAACTTCGTTTGAATTACAACGTATACAACTTCGGAGGAAGACATCTAAAGCGCATGCGCAACTGGGAGTGTGAGTGCCCCCTGGTGGTTATTGCGTCGGAAGAATCAAAACGTCTTAAATTAAGACACGTTTAAAGCAATGAAGTGTCTTAAAATAAGACGTTTGCGGATATTTTAGACATTATTCTCAGTTCATTTGCACCATGGTCATAGTAAGACACTTATCTATCTTAAATTAAGACATCTATAATGTCTGAATTTTCAGATTAAGACACTTAAGTGTCTAAAATTCTTTTTCAGTCACATGTGTGTCTAAATTTAAGACGCTTTTATTTGCAGTGTGACAGTGCATTTTAATAATATTACACTTTATTAGACATATTGAATTTGCTATTTATTACTGAGGAGGACAACAGGGTTCTTATTATAGAATAGGGTGTACATAGAATTTAGCGTTCATATACAGGGACACACAAAAGAATTTCGCTACAAAGGAAAATGAGCAAGAATTGAACTACTGAACGCGACGAACAATAATTGTTGCAAGAGCTTTTTCAATTGTGGTATGCGTTTTTAAATTTAACTCGTATTTAAATATTACTTGGTGTTTATGAAATTTGTAGGTCATTTACATCACCGCACAAAATTTCTTAAAAATATCCTTTTATTTCGGAAAGTCTTGAATGGAAATTTTCAACTGTGCTATGCGTTTAATTGAAGTAAATTATAGCATATTACGTAGTATTCATACATATTCAAAAATCATATAGAGGACTGTACACAAAAATCGTATATTTCTCCACTATTCATGGTATTAGCAGAAATTTGGTTTTCAAATGGGTCATGGATATTCACATTTAGACATCAGCTTTCACCTAAGTAAACTGTGAAATTTTGTTATAGTACTGAGAATATGTTTGAAAGTGTATCATAATCTTTGTGTACGCATGATTTTTCGTTCTTCTTTTATAAAACTTTCAATTAAAAAAAAAAAAATGGAGATAATTTTTTTGTAAATTTAGGTCGTCAGAAGTTATTTATACGACTTTTAAAATGTACTTTTAACACTTTTAGTATGTATAAAGTTGGTTTAATGATTATAAGTGATTTTCTTACATAATTTTACAATTTAAGGGGACCAGGTAAGCGAAATTTGGGAAAGAAAATCGATTTTTACTTTTTTATATCATTAAATAGTTCAAACATTTATCTTTCCAACGATGCGTCACACATGTTTATATATAAAAAAATAAGTGTTGGAATTATTCATTCTTTCTAAGAGTACTTCACAGCTTAACGGCCATTTAAATCTTTAACTGACTTTTCTCAAAAACTTGGATTTTTCAGGTTTTTGTTCCTTTTTTTTAAATATCTATTAAACTTATGAACTCAGATTTTTTTTTAATACTTATGTTATATTGTATACTTTAACACAGGGACTTAATGATTTGTTGAGAATTATTTATATTAGGCAGTGAAATCTTACCAAAAATGCTAATTTAAAAATGACTTTCAATAAATAATTAATAATTCATTTTCAGTTAGAAATAAAATTGCCTGATAAAATACGTAATATATGTTATTCTAACTACCCTAAAAAATCTAGACCTCTATCTTTCACCATTTCTGAGGAAAAGTTACACGAATTTGGTGAATTTAACATGGCGGAGATAGGGCTTTCCCGGTCCCCTTAAATGTAATTAATAAACTTTCTGCCATCTTATATCACATATGAGGACTCACAACCATAATACACCAAGTCGATTTTGAAAATAAATTAGATAGTCGAATTAGAAGATGCATAAAATCTGTTTTATCCACAATAAACCAAGTCTATAAACAGATGTCATATATCAGAAAGTATGTGAAAACAGACTTGGTTCACTTTTGGAGTGGATAAAAGAGATTTTATGCACCTTTTAAAGGAACTATCTATTTTTTTTTTTTCAAAATGGACTTGGTCTACTATGGTTGTGAATCCCTGATATGATCTTCATTATATTTAAAATAATTATTTTTGAAATACACCTATATAGGTTTCAAAATTCCTATCAGAAAATTTTATGTACCAATTTCACTTAAGGGGACCGGGAAAGCCCTATCTCTGCCATGTTAAATTCACCAACTTTTTGGGCCTTTTTCTCAGAAATGACGAAAGATAGAGGTCTAGATTTTTTAGAGTAGCTAGAATAACATGATTTACGTATTTTAACAGACCATTTTCTGTCTAACAAGGAGAGGGCCAACCTTGTTAATCACAGATTTTGATTATTTTAATATATGTTGTAGGGTAGAGACCCCTTAGTGTCAGGTTCAACGGATTTTATCCAACGCTCCTTAGTTCTTGAGAAACCAGGGGGTCTAATAGTCGTACACAACATAAATACTTACTTTGGTGCCAAAATGATAGGTTGGTCGTAGCTCAGTTGGTATGGCGTTGGCCGGCTGATCCGTGGGTTCCGGGTTCGATACCTGAATGCGCTGCGTTTTTTTTTTTTTTTTTTTTTTCATTTTTTCTTTTATAAATATATTTGTAATTATAATTTAATAATTTCAATTAAAAATTTTATTATCATACATTAATTATAACGTTAACAAACTTAAATTTATCTTTTTTTTTTTTTAACTATTATTTTTCATCCTTTAAAGAGGTTAAAAAAGAAATTGGATCTATTATTGAATGATAAAAATTCGAAAATCGTGAAAAAATCTGTAGTGGCGTCATTTAGGTATGATAAAATAAAAGAATATTCAAATAAAATAAAAATAAAAGCCGGAAGAAGATAAAGGAGAAAGCAAAATAATTGAAAGCGCAAGCATACGTATTACAAATTTAAAAATCTTTAATATGCAGAAAATCGGTTGTAATTTAACTCTAATGCTAATTTTTAATATAATGATTGTTACTTTAAAAACTGAATAATAGTATTGTCGTATTGACTTCCTTTGTTAAAGAAGTGCGTAAATGATGTTTTTTTAAATTCACGAATTGACACAATTGCTCAATATCATTGCATCGATAAAAGATATATGAAATACATTTTAAATGTGATTTTAGAAAAATTAACAATTTTATGATGTTTTATTACAACTAATTAGTTAAAAGTAAAAAAAATTAAATAGGTTAAAATTATAATTGATATGTAATATTATAAATTTTAATTGACAATCAGATTATTAAGTTATACTTACAAGTATATTTATAAAACAAAAAATGAGAAAAAAAAGCGCAGCGCATTCAGGTATCAAACCCGGAACCTACAGATCAGCCGGCAAATGCCATACCAACTGACCTACGACCAGCCGATCAATGTGACACCAAAGTAAGTATTTAAGTTGTGTACGACTATTAGACCCCCTAGTTTCTCAAGAACTAAGAAGCGTTGTATAAAATCCGTTGAACCTGACACTAAGGGTTCTCTACCCTACAACATATATTAAAATAATCAAAAAATGTGATTAACAAGGTTGGCCCTCTCCTTGTAAGTGAAACACAAAATTAATTATTAATTATTTATTGAAAGTCATTTTTAAATTAGCATTTTTGGTAAGATTTCACTGCCTAATATAAATAATTCTCAACAAATTATTAAATTCCTGTATTAAATTGTACAATATAATATAATATAAGTATTAAAAAATCTGAGTTCTTAAGTTTAATAGATATTGAAAAAAAGGAACATAAACATGAAAAATCCAAGTTTTGGGAAAAAGTCACAGATTTAAATGGCCATTAAGCTGTGAAGCACTCTTAGAAAGAATGAATAATTTCAACACTTATTTTATATATATATAAACATGCGTGACACATCGTTGGAAAGATAAAAGTTTAAACTAATTAATGATATAAAATGTAAAAATCGATTTTTTGGTTGAAATTTACTTTTCCTGTCCCCTTAAGAGCCCAATTCAATCACGAGAAGAAAAGAAAACTAATTTTAAGTCCATAGGGGCGTTATTTTTTAATTTATCGCTTTGATTATAATATTTCTGAATGATTTTTTTATTTGCAAAGCTGAGGACAATTTACAACAGGGCTAGTTTCTACTTTTTCGATTTTGCTTATAGTTTTTATTTTTTATATTAGGATAGTTTAAATTTCAGAACCGGTTCCAACTGGTTCCGAAAGTGAAAGCAATTTTTTTTTTTGTGTCTGAAACCAAAATTGAAAAAGTAAAAACTAACCTGGGTGTAGATTCTTCTCAGCTATCCTATTCAAAAAGAAGTCATTCAAAAAACTTAAAATACAAGCGAGATATTTGAAAATAACGTTCCCATAGACTTAACATACGCGATTTCGTTTTTCCCGTGACTACTGTGGACTCTTAATACTGAGAGATTGATTTTCAGATAATATTAATTTTTTTTTTTTTTTTTTTTTTTTTCTTTTTAATACTTGAAGCATTAAAAAAGCAGAATTGAGTCAACTACATGCTTTTCAATAGACAACATTTTAACACTTGTTGAAGGATTATAACGTATGAATTATAAAGTATTACTACTTATGAGAGATTTCAACTGAAAATTTTTGCAAATACAAAGTATACCATCTGCGTAAAAGAATTTCGAAAATTGTTGAAGCTAAGGCGAGCATTTAAAAAATAACAAATTATACGTATTTATTATTTATGGGGCAAAATGTTTTATCTACTTTCATTAGAAAATGAAGGAAAATGTTTAATATTTTATCGAATTTTGCAAATATTTTAAGGCTTTTAGGGTATTTGAAGTACTGTAATACGAACATTTGTGTTATTTTTATTAAAAAATATAATCTTTTTCACAGATAAGTGCTCTCAAATGGAATGCTTGAACAATGGAGTGTGCTTGATAAAAGAGGGGAACGCAGTATGCAATTGTTCTGAGAGATACACTGGTGATGTCTGCCAAACAGGTACGTTTCAAGTAATCTTTTGTTGTTTTATTTTATCGTTATATATATACATTACAACATATGTTTATGTTCTCTGGATTTACATTCGAAATTGCTAAAACACGCCAGTTTTCCTGTATTTTAAAAAAAAATCAATATTTATAGAAATACTGGTTTTTGCGTAGGAAATCTCTGAAAATATTAAAAAAAAAAAATGGTTTGGAATACCAGTTCGTGCAAATAATTCATTTTGTATTTTTAACCAAATTAACGCTAGAACGTCCAGCTAGTGTCGATTTGACATCGATCAAACGATAAAATGTCGATTTGAACAAGAATTTTTTATGTAAAATTTGTTAAATTGTAACTAAAGAACTATGGATCAATGTAAACAGCCTTATGGACTTCCAGTGGAGAGGTGATCTTGTTGCAAGGGCATCAGGGAGCCTTAAAAAAATGTTTAGACGTGGCTGGTAGCCACAAAATTAAAAATACTTAAAAAGTTAAGAAAATAATAACAAAAAATTAAAAAGTACATAAGTACTTAGGTATATCATAATATCAGAAAGAAAAAACAAAAAGGAAAAGAAAAAAATTAAAATAAAAAAGAGAATACCATTAGTTCCAAAAAAGAAAGGACAGGCGAAAAATCTATCGGGGGGGGGGGGGGTACCTCATAAAAAAAGGGACTCCTTTCAGAGACCATACATTAGTTAAATTGATAACAATGCTATAATAACAGAAAAGAAGATAATTTTTTTTTTAAATCAGCTAAATAATTATATAAAATTATTTTAAATAAATATGCTGGTGTTAAAATGTTTTTATTAATGTTGTGTAGAATTTCCAGACGTACTAGTGTTAAATAATTATTTTCGTTAAACGCTTTTGCTGTTAGTTGAAGCACAAAAAATAAATAAATAAATATTAATTTCGTAATCGAAAATCATCTTAAGAAAATTATGGAAGTGAAATAAAACTTTAAAGATACATGTTTTGCTACTTTCAAATTTAAATTTTTTTTTTTCAAAATATAGAATTAAGGAGACTGTGGATCTTTATTTGAGCAAAATTCGACTCAAAAGTCGAAAAATTATTTTATACATATTAATATTCTTTAGTTTCTTCTCTGAAACATTTGCGAAAAATCGCATGCACAGGCGATTATTTTTCGAAAAGTTGCAAGCGTTTAATATTTGTATGCAAACAATTTTTCGGCCCTTTAGTATACTTTAAATCAGTTTTCTCAAAACGGATTTTCAACGTTTTTAGATATTTTAAATGCTTTTTGAGCCTTAATTTTTAATCTAAAATCATGAAACTGATAAGAAAAAATCCTGGTATTACTTAAAAAACAAACTGTGCATGCATTTTAGAATTCGACTTAATTAAGATAATTAAATTGGATTTTTAATGCATTAAAAGACAAAATTTTGATGAAAATCGATTTTGGAAATCAGAAAAAAAATCTCTAAACGATTCAAATTCAAAGGATTGAAAAATCGATACACATATTTTTTTGCAATAGACTTTTAACAGATTAAAATGGAAAATTGAAGAAATGTCTTAAAAATTAAGACGCATGTAGCGTTTTAAAATTTTAATTTCTTTTTTTAAATCTTAAAATTATAGTAAGATTGAAAATTTCTTTTAAAGTGTTTTATATATTTATGGCGAAATGTATATTTCCACAAAATTTCATATCTCTATGAAGAAAATTAAAAGAAATTTTTTAACGTTCACCGCCCCCTTAAACGTTTTATTATTTTAAAGATATGATGTTCACCTATACGCTTTATAACGTCTAAACTGTATAAAACGGATGGAAGAGCTTGTGCTTTAAGCACCAACATGCATGTCAATAACAGTGATATTATACGGCATATGCTGCCATATTCATTTTGATCATCGCATCTAAATATTTTATAATTTTAATAATTACAGTAGAACCTATTTTATCCGAAACTCTTTTAACCGAAACTCTCGGTTAACTGAAATCCATTTTTAAAGCTTCATTTTTTTTTTTACTATCACATTCCTTGTGTGCAAAATCCATTTTTAAAGCTTTTTTATTATTATTATCGTATTCCTTGCGTGCAAAATCCATTTTGAAAGCTTTTTTTTCATATTCCTTGTGAGCAAGCGGTCCTTTCCGAACCACGAGTACATATAAATATTTTCGATCCTCTTTCTTGGAATTCCTTTGAACTTTGAATTTAACTTGAGATCCCGTAAGCTGCGGAGTGGGAGGAACAAATTAGCAATTCTGAAGGTTTTGTATTTTTTGCAAAAGGTTTGGCATGGCTGGAGCAGCAGTAAGACTGTGATACTGGTATAAAATATTAAAAATAGAGCTTCAAAGCAAAGGCAATCGAAACTGCAACAAACAAAACATCTTTTCAAACCCTTGTAAAAGGTACTTAATTTCAAAATTAAAACTCAGGTAGTTTATTCTTGTTCTATTTTGCTATTGTTTTATTTTTATTAAGCACTAGTTACCATAATAAGATATAGCACATATATTTCTCTTTAAACATAAATTTTAAGCATTCTCGATTATCCGAAAATTTCGATTTTCCGAAAGAGGATGGTCTCAATTACTTCGGATAATCGAGGATCAACTTCATCGAATAACACAAAATATTAACTTTAAAAAAAGGCTTGTTGGAACTTTTGTAGTGTAATTTATCGATTTTTGATTTTTTTCATTTTTTTTAAAAGAATTATAAAGCATTTAATTATATAATTAATCAACACTTCTCTTAATAATAAATGTATCTTTATTATGAACTGTATGGATATCTAGCTTTGTAAAAACTTTCAAAGTCTGAAAATAACCGCGATATTTTTCTTATATTCTCTTTGCATGCCGCATTTATTATAACTTCACGTTTTCATTACTATAGCTTGGAGAAAAATGCTACCCATTTTAAATGGTTTCGGGGATTCTGTCAATATTTACAAAAGCGTTTTGGAGATTTGGTAACGACCACATCTATAATGTTAATATAACGAAAGTTTGCTGTTGTAAAGATACTTATTTTGTCATTCGTAAATTTAATATAGGCTAGGAAACTTGTATAGAAACATAGCATCTGCAAATAAAGGGTTAAAATTTTTAAAACAATGTTTTATGTATCATGTTTAAGCAATATAACACATCAAACATTTATTTTTATTTATAGAAAAATGTTCATTTATAAAATGTGAAAACAATGGAAAATGTGTAATTAAAAATGGAAACCCTGCATGTGATTGCCCCGATGAGTACACTGGAAATTTCTGTGAGACTGGTAAGTTATTAATTTAGAGTGCAATATAGAGTGCAAGTTGTTATAAGAACTATTAATCACTTCTCGAAAATGATACAATTGCTTACAATACTCAGAATATTCTTTCTTTATCATTTCAGTTCTCAAAAAGTCTACTAAGATGTAGCATAATTGAACTTTGATTATTATATAAATATTTTAATAATATAATATTAATTCTTAATTAATGAAATACAGAAGAAATTTTTCTCTTAAAATGGGACGTCGTAGATGTTGAAGGAAATTCTAGCTGTCCTAATAGAAACTATGGAAAATTTTTTGCAACGTATATATTACATAAGAAAGTAATATTATCCTACTTATTAAATGTCCAGAATGTCACGCATTTGTTTAGAAAATTATCATTTGATCTATTTATATCCCTTTCATACTTTCTCTTTCTACTTTTTTACATTTTTCTTTCGTCTCTATACATGTCTTCCGTTTCCCTTGACTTAATAAATGTTTTGAAAATTCGTTCACATTTTCCTGCAGAAACTTTTAATATAGAGACTATATTAACTTTTTATCATGTGATAAAATTTCGCTGTACAATTATAAATGAGTTTAAACAGCAATGGATTTTATTATGACCTAATACATGCTCGCCAAAGCAGGCCAAATGACCGTAAAACTGCAGCAATCTTTTTAATCACTGAAAAGTATAAAATATATATAATAAACAAAAAATGCCGAATGCAATATTTAAAAAATTACTTATTTACCAATTAATAATTGAATAATAATTAATTTACGATTATACGTTAAGAAATCAATTTATAAATCCTAAAATGAATTAAATTTATTATACTAATTAACTAAGTATAATTAAACTTATTATACTCATAACTAATTAACCAATATTTAAATGAACTTTAAATCTTCCTTCATTTTTTTCCACGTTGCCTTCTCTTAAAAAAGAAACAGATGAAACAGTGTATATATATATTTTAATAAATTACTTCTTTGGAGTTGTCTACAAACTTTAAAAAAAACAGTGAATTCTTCTTAATCGAGTTTGCCGCCCGCGCCATATTAATGTATTGTGACAGAAAATTTTGTGAAAAACAAGAATTGCAGTTGAACAATTAGGCGTGATTTTTAAGATGAACTTTGAATGTCTATAAAATAATGTTTCTTAATTAACTATTTTTAATTTTATACTTATTTCAATTTTATCTTACATATGTATGTCCTTATATTATAGATAAATGCTCCCTTATCACATGCAAAAATAATGGACACTGTATTATTAAAAACAAAGAACCCGTTTGTAACTGTACTGACGAGTATACCGGAGACTTCTGTGAAACGGGTAAGAAAAACATTTTCAAAAATAATATGAAACGTAATCTTCTTGTAGTGTGATCATTTTTTTAAATATAAATAAATTCTAATTCTATCGGGTATGTATACAAAAAGTTTCAGTATACTAAGGTATATAAAGGTGTTAAATTACCAAATAGAAAGCGTAACATAATTGCTGTCTTGAAATCCAAATGGCACATAAAACAAATTGTTTTTATTACTAATACCTTAAAAAAAATTTTCAGAATGCAAAAAACTCTACAAAATTCGAAAAGAACGTAAATATTTACAGACAGAAAGTTGCCGCAAGTCGAAGAAATTTTCTTTGTCGAAGAAATTTTCTTAAAATTTGAAAGAAATTTTCCTCTTTTGTTGGTAAAATGTCAGAACACTTTTATCTTAAGCTTGCGAATTTTTCCTCTCTTGAGGAAAAAAAAATAGTAAAAATTCCACTTCTGTTATGAAAATGTACTAAGCAGTAAAGTTGCCAAAACACCCTTGCGATGAAAATGCATTATCAGATTGATTTAAGGTTCTCATTTTTACCTAAAATTGGGTTATCTTTTCTAATTAGAATGGTGGGAATCTTAAAACAAAGCGGACAATTTCCCGTTGTAACGAAGTATAATTGACGCAAAAGTTTGTTTGATTGTCGTATTTTCTTCAGAGTAAACTACATACGGCAATTTCCCGCGTATCCGTCGAGGCTGAGTTAAATTTTTTTCAAACCGGAATTTTTATTGGAACAAAGAAATCAAATAGGGCTAAGTAGAAGCAAGTCACATTTCATTTAAAATTAATTCCGGTTGGAAATTGAGTTATCTGATGTACGGTGGCTATGCGCGAAATTGCGGTACTTTAGTCTGAATCGGTAGTCTTTTCCTATAATTTTTATTAGTGCTGACTACGTTACACATTTGGTAATGAAACTTTTGTAAGAGAGGAATGGTTTCAGAAGTGAAAATAAGAAGATCTCAGTAGATTCCATATCGGAGTTAAAAGATGGATAGTCTCAATAATTTGAAGAGTTGCTACAGCTTTAGGGCGCTGCTTCTAAATATCATATCTTACATCGCTCTTCATCCCCTTTAGAGCTGTTTTATAAGAATCTTTATCTTCTACTCATTAACATTCGAGTAAATGAAGCAACAGGCTATGCTGAATACTTACCACTACATGTATATGTGGAAAAAAATCACTTTAATATTAAATCGTGTATTTGAACGATGTTTCTTGAGAATAATTTAACTTTTGCTCATTCTTGTATTTTTACTTGCATTAATTACAACATAACGTAGAGCAGAACAGGCGTCTTTTTTAGAACAGATGCAGTTTTTTAAACATTAATATCATTCAGTTGTGACGACATAAGTCAAACCATTCGGTTGGGTAGTTCTTCTGCTGTTATAAGCGGACGGAAAGACAGACAGACGTACGACCAGACGACGACTATAGGTGCTACGTATTTATATAATTACGAGCGCACCTAAAAAGTCATTGCAATTTCGCCGAGGCTATTACACGAAGGAAAGGTACAGAGCCCCCCCCCCCAAAAAAAAAAAAGATCCGCTCAAAGGCTCTAATTTTATTAAGGTAAGTTGGAAGTCCCTATACCTACCACGTTAAATTAATGCACCTTTTCTCAGAAACTACCAAAGATGTTCACTTGAAATTTTTTATATACATTACATGAATAATTCCTAATAAAGTGAAGTGAAATTTATAAATAGCTATTCTTTTTAAAATCTGGAATTAAATCCACTTTTAAATAACGAAAAAGTTCCAGTTTACAAAGAAAAACTTTTTTATAAAAATTTCGTACAAATGTTTGTAACAAAAGTTCACTTCAGATTGATCAGGGATATGTGTGAAGTATTGTGGCAAGATTGCAATAATACGGAGAACAATAATACGTAGTAGTTTCTATAAAAAGCTACATCGAAGTTTGAAAACCAACATTTTGAGAAAGTTTAGTTTAAATATTTACGTATGTAATGTTTATGTATGATGTAAACAAACTGAATTATTTACATTTTTTTAACTTCTTGTTGTCGTGAAAACAAAAGTAATATAACATTCTAAAGGAGGAAAATAAAGAATTCAAAATCCTTCTATATATAAAAAAAAATGTTTTGATTTGGAAATGGACCAAAGAAAATCTGCGTAGATATTCCCGGCAGATCGGCATCCAATATGAATGCTTAAGCATGACCTTTCTTCGTTAATATTAAAAAAATTGTTGCATACAAAAATATGAAAATCGACATTATTATAGAGAAATGCTTGATAAACACGCTGATGCAGACAGTTTTCAAATCGAAGAATTGTTTTAAGAGATATTTAATGCCAAAGTTGGACAAAATCGTTCCATTAAAAAAGTTTAATAGGAGCAAAAACTGTTCATATGAATTTAATCATTTTTAGATGATTTTATGCGTCATAATTTTCCATTGTGCAGACTGCATTTAGTTTTTTGACTCATTTTTGTTGAGGTTTTATTTCTATTTTAAATTCAAATTTTCAGCATTTCGAGAGATATTTTTTACATATTTTAGAAAATTGTATTAATTTAAAATGTTGCCAACTGTATAGACACAAACAGCGCAAATAATAATGTTTGCTTCAAATTAAAAATTTATTTTACACGTGACTATCATAAACAGAAAATATAAAAAGCAGGAACTCATTGAAAATTACGTCATAAAAACTATGTTTACACGTGAATTTTAAAAGAGAAAAAATATTGTAAAATAATAAATTCATTAACATGCGATAGAAGTCTTAAATAGGAGAATTTACGTCACATTACACTTATTACGTAAAATGAACAAAAAATAATATTTCAAAACTGTCTAAATTTAAAAATTGCGCGAGACATTTATTTGATATTTTAAGAGGATCATAATATTTCATTCATAACAAGAGTATTTTTACGTAAATATTAAAAAGAGAAAGAAAAGTTTGGTGAAAATTGCGTCAGATTATAATTGTCAGATTCAAATTATAATTCAATCTTTCGAAATCTTTTTAAAGCCGATCAAATTAGCGTGCTGTTAAAGTCTGCGGTGTCTGAACGGGGGTTGACGAGCGTAGCTCGTAGGGGACTGAGCCCCCTAGTATTTAAAAAAAAAAAAAAAGTCTGTTTTCACGAATTTGACTTCCACCTGCCCATACGATACAAAAATTAGAGCGAAGCACATATTCGTAAGTAAGATTTTTAATACTCAGACAATGAATACCACGGTTAAACAGTTAAAAAGAAGAAAAATAGAATTATTTCGCTATAATGTACAATTTCTTAAACAAAATAATACTTAGTCTTCATATGTCATGCATGTACAGGAATTAATGAGTCAAACAGAAGGGCAAAGGGGCAGAGTTTGCGGTGCGGCGGTACGTGTGATGTGGGCTGTCATGTGCATAGCCGGGCGAATGTCAATGGGCCTTAAGCATTTGCAGCGCACGGATCAATAGTGAAGCAGACACGTATTTGAAAGTGGCGTTAGGTTTCCAGGATGCAGCTGAGTATCGGGCAGTTATACGCCATACAATTTTGTGTAAAACTAAACAAGTCGGCTACTGAGACGCTTGCCATGTTACAAGAAGTATATGGGAAGGATTCTTTGTCTAAGGCTCAAGTTTTTAGGTGGCACAAACCCTTCAAAGACGGGAGAGAGGACGTCAGATATGAACAACACGCTGGATAGCCATCAAGCTCTCAAACTGCAGTCAATGTTGCTAAAATTAAAGTTTTTTGGACTTCAATCGTTATATGAGTGTCCGAATGATTGGGGAAACGTTAGACTTTACAAAATCAATTGGGCATCAAATCGTCACGGAAAAACTTAAAATGCGGAAAATTTGTACCAATGTGGCACCAACACATCCTTCAAAGTGATTCAGTTTCTGACAAAAGACAGCGTTTAAACAATGCGCCAGCCTCCGTACAGCCCGATCTGTCCAGGACGGAATTTTTCTATTCCCTCAGTTAAAATCCAGCTTAAAAGTTCATCTTTTTGACAATCTGTTGAACTTTCAGAAAAACGTAACGCGCGTACTGAACAGCAATCCAGCTGAAGACTTCCAGGCGGTCGTAAATGTGTGACAGAGTCGTTGGCATTAGTTTCTTAATGCAGGATGATGCTATTTTGAAGAATATTGATGACTAAAATTATCTTCAAATAAACGAATTTTATGGAATCAGTTTAATTACTTCCTGGACAAACACTGTAGTTATTGTTATAAAATGTAAAAACACCTTATAAGGATCCATGTTCAATATTTCCATACACTACAAATGTAGCCAATATCATATATATCATAGCCTATACAATATGAACATTAGAAATCTCACTGTTTTACTTAAAACGCGAATAAAATAATAAAAAAGATGTTACAAGTAAAAAATATACATTTTATTTAAAACTTCTTAGTACTTTCGGGCTGTATTGCCCAAGCCCATCATCAGAATATTTTACAAAAGTAATTACTGTTTATTTATACAAATAAATCAATTGGTGTTGAAAATGATAGATCCAATAATTATTAGAGTTAGACTCTACTAATTTTTGGATCTTTCATTTTTAAAACAAACATACTACAGATGGCGCCATAAATTTTAACTATTTTTGTTGAATATCAATGTAAAACCAACATTTAGCAAATATTGTGGAATCATTGGGTATATTTTCAAAACAGAACCACATTTAACCATTTTTGGCGTTTTATTTTTAAATATTACCAATTTAAAGCCAAATTTATATAATTTTCTCTTGTAATAATATTAGCAATGGAAATCCAATATTGGTGTGTTTGACAACATTGGCGCTCCGTTCAAAATATTTCTATATTAAGTCAATATTTGTGGCATATTAGCGTTTCATTGAAAATAATTCCTCTCTAAGACAAGTATATACAGCAACTATTTCTAAACATCATTTACGGAATTTGTATATTTTTTAAAGCAAATTCAGATATATTCCGTTAAATTGAAGGAAAACTGACTGGATTTACACGGATTTGTGATCTCAAAATTTCAGTCACGGAAATTAAACTGTTTTCTTAGAAAAATAAAACTATTGTATAAAATTTTACGGATATTATTTTTCTCTTACAGTTTGTTTACATTATTTTACGTTGAAATAATTGATTAATTACTTCAAAACTAAGCATATTTTAAATGTTCAATTTCAAAAGTGGATTATTTATTAAAAATAAAGGAACAAAAATTTATTCAAACATTCAAAAATCCGTTATAATAAATAGCAAAGAAGCTGGAAATAGCTTTGTTATTTTCTGAAAAATTTTGTAAAATTTGTGATTCTCTCTCGAATTTGTTGAATGTATATATATATATATATATATATGTTTTCTTAACATTCCATTTTTCGAATTAATTTAGATTTATAATATGATTTTCTAAGGATTTCTTTATCGCCTAATGGTCTTAATTTACAGATAAATGCTCACTAATAAGATGTAAAAACAACGGACGTTGCTCTATTAAAGACGGAAAAGCCATTTGTACATGTGCTGAAAAATACACTGGCGAATACTGTGAAATAGGTAAGATGAACATTCAGAAATGTAACAATATGATTAATACAATTTAGTCAATGTGCATATTATTTTTCATGCACACAGTTACTTTGTATGAAACTTACGCGTTATCCAGGAAAATTCATACTCACTGCGCCAACAATGGCGACGAAAATATTAATTACGGTTACGCGTATTTTTTTCTTATATTATTTATTAGCCACCGATATGCCACTTCTTACTCCCAGCAAATATTGTGTCGTCTCCAAGAAATAATTTTCCGTTGTATAAGCCAGACGTAAAAGAAAGCAGATGTATTATTGTACGGTTAAATACTCTACTGCATTTTTTTTAACTTCTAAGCATCGCACATTTTTAATTTTTATACCGTCGTATTTGGTGAAAAAAACTATTTTTACATGCAATTTGTTTGAAAACTGCAAATCCTTTTATTTTTGAGATATTAATTTTTTTGTAGTTTTGAACGTTATTTGTTTGATTTTGGCAACTCGGTATTTCATTTCTCTAGAAAGTGAAGGAAAAATAGTTTGAAAATAGCAATTATATCTTTTTGTCGCTATTTTCTCATAAAAACTGAAAACAATGTACTTAAAATACGTTCTGTTTTGAAAAAATATAAATGAATGATGATTTCCGATAAAACGTGGAGCTATGGGGAGCTATTATAAACTAAATTTAACTTTAAGTAACTATATTAATATTACAAACCATTAGATTGTCGATTATTTTGTCGAGTTTCTTGAATGACGATATTTCTTTATTTAGATTTGTGTATTATTCAGAGATAGTGACGTCCTATACGTACTTTACTGTAGATGTTGTTTGTTTAAGACTGGATCGAAAATGAAGAATTCTTCAGCGAATGCGGATGACGTCATTTTATATAAAATAAAAGCGTGTGTTTTATGTCTTAAAACCAAAAAATGTTTTATACTATATATATATATTCATCGGGGACGACACTAAATTCTGAAAAAGTAGAATTCTTGATTTCTAGTTCATTTTTATTTTTATTTATTTATTTATTTATTTTATTTTATTTTTAACTGTAGGGTTAATATTATATATTTGCCATATTAAAGGCAGTGGTGAAAACATTTATACATCTTTAACTATATAATATGATATAGCATATATACATATATAAATATAATGTAATATATTTATTGATACAGTATATTTGCATTATATAATATTTGTACTATTATATTTATTGTGGTGGGCTTAATAACCATGGTAAGTAAAATTATTCTCATTTATTCATAAAAGCTCTTGAATTGACGTTATATAATTAATAAATGTACTTTAAATTACTGTTTTATATTATTCTAGTTTGATTTTATATTATTTATCATTTTTATGATGTTATGTATTTATTAAATGTACATTAAATTATCATTTAAACACAAATGGCAATTGACAAGGATGAACAAAATTGCGCGTGATAAAACATTTTTGGCGCTCTATCTACCTAACCTGGATAATACGCAAGTACCCATGTACAATCGACCGACAGAAAACCAAAAATAAAGCACCCTATATATTTTAATCAACAAATTATAACAGAAAAGTTACAAGGTTTCTTGTTTTTTTGGTTATTATGTTTTCTTTACATTTCAACTGAAGTCTTTGCACTTTGTAATTGAACAAAACTCTGAAAGTTTCAATAAGAATTTTGACATGATATTTGTAAATGAAAGTTGAAATTCTAATGCTATATTCACCTTGAGTTAAATAATTAAAATACATATGAACACCTGGAAATTCTTGAAAAAGCGCAACGAAAATAATAACTACTAATTTGCAGTTTTTATAATTTCTGTAATTACTAACTAATAATTTTATAAAAATGTAAAAAAATAGATTACGTTAGAAATTAGATGTTTGTTTTGGAAACCTAACACTCTAAGTAGATATTCAGTAATTTAAAACTGGAGAAAGAATCATAAATAAAAAAAATCTGTTTTTAATTTAAAAAAAAAATCCAATTTATTGTTATCGTATATACTCGCTTATATGTCGACTTGCTTAAAAATCGACTCGCTTTATAAGTCGACCTCCTAACATTCGAATGCAAATTATGCAGAAAATCAAAGACCTGCGTATAAGTCGACCCCTAACTTTTTACTTCAATTTTCCACAAAATAAAACCTAAGATTTCACTTGCCAATGCAAAAAAGGAGTAAGTAAACAAAAACAAATCATCGAAAACATTTTCAATGATAAATTGTTATTATTTGTATAATTATATAATATTTTATTATTCATACATATAGAAAGCCAGAATTTTGCAGTATTTGAAGCTTTTTTTTCTTTTTTAATTGACTCGGGTAAAAGTCGACCCCCCCCCCCCCCCCAATTTGCTTACCGAAAATTGTCTGGATTTCTTCGACATATAGGCTAGTATTTACAGTATCATTATTATTTTTAAATATATATACATTTACACCCTAGTTCAAAGCCTTGTAGATTTTCAAATTACTTGACTTGTAAAAAGATTTTTACCAAGCTGTTTATTATGGTTAATTAAATCGTATATTTTCTTATAATTTACTTATTTCCGATTTCTTCTATTTTTCATAATGTTTTTAATTGAGACAGGTGGAAAAAAAATTACCTTGTCCATAAAATATTTAAAAGGAAACTTTTAATGCTGTTCTATATAGTTTTCAATAATTTGTAATATAATTCGCGGTTTTCTTTTATTAAAAAAATAGAGAAAATGTTACCCGAGTGATAGACTTGACATCGTTTTCATTTTGTTTGGTTTCATATATTTTAACTCGGCAGTAGTTGTCTGTCGGTCTTTTTGAAGCCCCTATACATTATCTTTTCCTATCTGATATCCGCTCCGAAATACAATGGAGAACTGCCATGTAGCTGACTTTAAACGTTTCTCCACCACTTTAGTGAAATAACAAGACTTCTCTGTTTTTTCTTCAGGTACATTTTTACAAGCAAAGTTGAAATTACTGGAAAAGCCTGAGCAATGATCACTAATTTCAGTTCATTTTTACTTTTTCCCATTATTCCAAACCACATCAATCAAATGTGTAATTTAAGTAAACTGCAAATTTATAAGTTCATTGAAATGTAATATTCAAATATTAAATGAAAAATATTTCTTATTTTATAGTTTCTGTAAGCGGGGCTTTCGGGGGCCAGCGGCAAAAACACCGAACGCGACTAATAACGTTCTGAAAAAAGACGCGACTACTCCCATTTTAAGAATAATAAATTATTAAAATCTGTTTTTAAAACGAAAGATTTGAAGATTAAATGTTAATCATCGGAAACAAATAAAGCATATATTTATTTGAATATGAGATTAAGGGGTTCCGGGACACTAAAATCTCGAAATTTTCTTAAAAACTTTTATTGCATTAAAAATTACTCTGTGTTTTTCTGCTTAAAAAGTCGTTTAAATCATATTTCTATCTTAATTAGAACAGGAAATATTAAATTTTTCGTTTTGGTGTGTTTTCAGAATCTAGCTTTGAAGCAATGGTCGTCATGAAAATGATTTCTTGTGACAATGCGTTTTTCTTTATGATGACTCTTTTTACCATTTCTCGTATTTTAATCGTTATAAGTCAAGAACCGTTAAAGATAAACGGTTCAAAATTGGAGTATGTCTTTTTCAATTGTTTTATTTAAATTTTGAATTAGCAAATTAGAAAAAAAATATTTACTTTTGAAAATATGATTTTTTTTTTTTTTTTTTTTTTTTTTACTTTAAATGTTTTTAATTTTTTTTTAATTAATATTTTTTTTAAATGCTGAATCTAAATTAAAACTTATATATTTATGTTTATTTAAATAGAAAAAATATTGAAATTCTACAAATAATATTTCAAGTTATAACGATTTTAAATTACCCCACTTTTTTAATGAATTTTATTATATATATACATAAATGTATGAGAAGTTTTATCATATGATTTTGTTTACAAATAACATGGTTAACCATCACAAAAAAAAATTCAAAATTTTAATTCAATAAATAAAAATTATTTTATATTGTGTCCTGGACCCCATTAAACCATGGAGCTCAACAGTCTTTTAAGATATGGTTAATTGCAACTCGCTTCTATTTTAAGCATGGATAATGACACAATATCTAAATATTCACATATAAAATATCACAAAACCATGCATGCAATAAATAATAATAATGCTTTCAGTATTCGATGCAGCGGTCAAAATGACCCCCAATCTCTCCTTCTAATGTTAAAAGTAAATTTATTGGTTGTGGTGAGAATAATACTCTATCAATTTTCTAAGAAATTTTGAAAATGACAGACCAAAAACAAATAAAAATTAACATTTTAATTTTCTTTTAATGTGATAAATGAAAGAAATCTGATAAATAAAAGCTCCTGACGTAACACATTTAATTTGGTAGTTTACCTCATAAGAAAGTCGTAATTTTGTTTGAAATCAAGATCCTAACAGACGGATTCTAAATATGATAGAGAAAATTCCAAAGTTGCTGAAAACATCATTCAGTTATTTATTATTGGAATCTGATAAAAAATCGAAATTGAGCTAATTGTCATATTTTAAATATGAATAAGTTTTGGAGGTATGAGTTTAATGTAATACTTTAATAAAAGGACTAAGTATGTGAAATGTTAGTCAACATTTAAAATTCATAAATACTGTATCAAGCATTTGGGAAAATTGTATTCAAAATAATGGGTACTAAATGTGTCAAGAAAGGTATTTAAACTAATCCAAATTGGATGTTGAATTCATCCTAAAACAAGCATTTGAAGGCACTCAAATTGAGTGTTAATGGGTCCTAAAATAGATTTTTAAGATTGCGCAATTTGGTTAGAACACAATTTGGTTAAAACCCCATTGGTTAACGCCATACCTAAGAATCTTTCAACCCAAAGTGTTTTTATTATTATTATTTTTTTTTTTTTTTTACCCATTTAAGCTTTTATTTTTTTCTGTGTTGTTCTGGAAGTAATCGACATAAAAATTACTAAAACAAGGAATGTTTCGGAATTTTAACGTAAGAGGTTCCGAAAAAAGATGCTCCGTGAAACTGGAACATTTCAGTATTTTGGTATGAAAAATTCCGAAAAAGGACGTCCCGTAAAGGTAGAATGTTTCAGCATCTTGACATGAAAGGTTCCAGAAAACAGCGAATTGTGACGCTAAAATATTTTAGTATTTTGACATGAAAGGTTTTGGAGTATATATTTCGGAATGTTTCTGAAAAATTGGAATGTTTCACAACTTTGCTGTGAAACTTAACAGCTAAAAGCCACCTTAATGGCATCTTAATGTTACCACTTTTTTTCGGAACCTTCTGGAAATTTTTTTTTATATTGTAGTTAGCCCATAATTTTTTTTTATTTTGGAAACATCTATGCATCTGCGAGCAAGCTTAATTTATTTCAGTGCTAATTCATAAACTGTATTTGTTTTGCTCCTTCATTAGTACATACGCCTGTAGTCTTTTCCCATGGTCACGTTGACTCAAACTCTTAAATCCCGGTTAAATCATACCCTTACTTTTCGGCATGAAGTAAGTAAAATTTCCCTATGTCCTTGGATTTGTTCATTATTTTAACTAAATTAATAACAATTACTGGGTGATTTGTAGCGTCCCTTTAAATTTCGTCATCGCACAGAAAATCTTTAATAATGTCGTCATTATTAAATCTACACTTAAAGTTTCACCAGCCATTTTAAGAAGATGTAGTTATACTTTAAGAAAATAAAAAATCAAAATTTTCACCTTTTTTAATGTACTGAGTCCCTTTAATATTCGAGAATTATAGTACAGAAATCGGTGGTAGAAAACTAGCAATGTATGTGACATTTGTTTTTGTGAGAAAAAAAAAATGAATGCTTAAAAAATTAAACTGTTTTACCTTACAGACAAATGCTCACTTATTAAGTGTGAAAATGCGTAATTAAAAATGGCAAATCCAGTTGCTTATGCAGTGACAGATATACAGGGGAGTACTGTCAAACAGGTATGTTCACGATTAAGAAATTATATATTTTTTCTGTAAGATTTTAAGACATGTGATGAGTAATATTTTTTTCATGTTTATATGTTACATTAAAAAGCTGCTATATAAGAAAATTCTATAAAGTGTGATCTCTATCGTTTAACAGAAGAGATATATATCGTGTTCACTCATTGAAATGTCCGTTTCTATCGATTCTTAAATCAAAAATCGATCTGTGATAACAATTTAAGTGAGTTTGATACTCAGCATCGTACATTTGCAACTTTTTAGGCAATTTCTAATAGAGAGGCTGAATGTTTACTTTTGATTCATGCTTATAAATTAATGCTTTGGACATATTGTTCGTATTTGCAAATAAGCTTTATCAATTCATAAGAATGTTGCCATTAGAGGATAAATAATACCATGATTATACAAACAAGAAATGACCTTGACTATTATCGAAGAAAAATATTCGGCGAAGTTATATGATTCAAAGCTAAAGTGCGACTATTATTCAACGACGACTAATACACTTATGAATACAGTATTCGAAAATGAACTGACTGAGAAAAAAGTTGTAATGTTTTTATTTAATTATTATTGTACTATCTGAAATACATGGCGTTGCGCGGGGTTTTAATACTAGAACCGCCGTAGCGCTCATTTTGACCACTACCAAATAAAAATATTTTGATTATCACCAGAAATTTCTTTCTACAATAAGTATAAAATATACCTCGGAGAAATAAGTTAAAATAATATGTTAAGTAGTTTCAATAAAAATTTCCGGTGTAAAATATTTTTATAACATTTCAGTAAAATTTCCGGCGGTTCTAGTGTAAATATGTTCGATTAGAAAAATCAATTTTAAAATTAAACACCGTACGGACTATGAATCGCGCGCAAATATGCTCTCTTTTTTAATATATTGCAAGCCTTGAGAAATTTTACTTTTATGCCAGTAGTAAAAAAAAAAAAAAAGTTTCCTAAGCCTAAATAAATATAGTTTTAATTCTTGAAAAAATGAAAAAGAAATTTAAATTCATGAAAAGCCCTTCATGATATCACTTTTTTTTTGTAGAAGCCATGCTTTAACTATATATATATTTTAAATATGAGGTCATACGCGAATTCACCTGTATTATTCACAACTAAAAAGAAATGGCGCATCTATTCGGGTAACGTGCCCTATTATCGTCTCCCAGTCATTTTTAGGCCCTTGAGAGTTGTAATTTTCAGTGAAAATCTACCAAATTTGGATTTTACATGGACTAACTACCCACACACATAGAATCACAGGCAAATATCGTACAAAAATATTTTAACAATGCGAAAATTTGGTTTTTTTTTAAGTATCTAAAAAAATGCAAAAGGAAAAAAAATGGTCCCAATTTCGTCCCCCCAGAAAATCCAATAAGCCGAGGCTTAACATATAACTAAATCAAAATTTATTTCTAAATGAGTAAGTAATTTAATTTACATTAAAGTAAGGCACAAAGAAATGTACTAATTATCAGTTGAAGAATAACATAACGAAACATTCAATGTTTCGTTATGCATCTTCGTTATGATTAGCCATCTATACATGAGGAAATAATTTAAAATATGTCATGAAAAAGCATTCCTAATTTCATCCCCGGGACGAAAATAAGAACTAAAGGGGGATGAAATTGGGACCACGCTACTTTCTAATATTATGGATCTTCAGTTCGTGTAAGATGAACTGAGCGCCCTAAAACTAACTGTATGCTACTGTCAGCATCTAACCAACGTAAAATACGTGCAAGGAATAAGAAATAAATACTTACAGTACAGTAAATAATGTTCTACAAATGACGTAATAAGAACTCAAGTCTTCTAAAAATAGGAAATTCGCCGTCTTTAATTTATGTATGTGTCTTGGCGAACGAAACTTTCAACACTGACCCGTTTTACCTTCCGTCCCCCATGCCTTGCGAAATAAGTGGCTCCACTTTCGCAGAAGCGGAGAAGATAAGGGGGGCTAAATTAGGAGAGGGGACGAAATATAGGCACTTTACCCTATTTGTTGAGAATTAAATAAAAATCATGCACTCGTGACATCATAATTCACTTTTATATATTATCAGGCTATTATAAGGCTACTATAATATGTGACTCGTGCGATAGGCAGTATATACAGGCCAGGGCACATTGCCGTTATCGTTATCTTTTTACGTGAAGTTTTCTTATGGTACTCCATTGTGAAATTTGGTAATTTTTTTAATTCAATATTTAAAAAACGACATAATCATTAGATTTGAAAATTATGTCAAGAAAAAATACAATTTTTTACCTTTCAAACGCAGTTTGTCTAACAATTTTCTGACAAATACTTTACGAGCTAGTAACGTCAAATGTTTCATTTTTCCGAAATTAATCTGTGGCAACGATCAGCATAAAAGCCAGTCGCCAGTCAAGCATAGCTTTTTTATTAAAGAGGGTATTATTTCTTCTAGAAGCAACCATGTGTAGATAAAAAAACAGCATTATTTCAAAATAACTTTTATAAAAATAACTTTATTTTAAAAGATAATGTTAAGGATTTCTGAAAAACTATGTCATTTGACGCGTGTGGATTCTTTTCGAGAACTCACGATAAAACACCTGAGAATGCTTCGAGTATTAGAATAAACTGAAATGCATTTGATTGCAATCGAACATTTCAAACTACTCAGCCGGCCTTTTATCTTCATGTCATATCTCCCATCCTTATCTGAAATAAACGGTGTTTGTATTAAAAGCTTATGTCAACTTTTATAGATAGTTGTTTATCATTACACATTGCTTACATTATGTTAACGGAATATGATTACTTTCTAAATATTTGAATAACTTTCTGAAATGTTTAACAGTCAGTTATACGGAAGATGGATTCATATGGCTAATATTTGCCCCCTTCCCCCTCTGGTGTCATTTTTTTTTCTGAGAAGTTTTGGATGTTTTAATACACTGGTGGAAAATATTTGATGCTGTGGGATGATTGCCGCCAGCAAAATTTAATAATATTGTACACTTTATTCGATCTCAGAAATTCTATCATTAAATAAGGCCAGAAATTCTATTAAAATTTAATGCTGAAAATTGACCTACAACTGCACATTTGTTTAATGTAATTTATTATCTATATGTACTAATTTTGTGATTACTCTTGTTTCAATATTGTTTAAATATGGTATGCTAATGAGGTATGTGGGTTTATTTAGCAAATTTCAATGAATTTTAACATTATATATATATTGTTTTCGATAAAAATCATAACATGAGCTTTATTTTTATATGTTTTCTTATTATTCAAGCATTAACACTTTTTAAAACTAAGCCGTTCTTATCGAAAAAAAAATCTATATATACAGATGGTTGACAAAATAATACGAACACCTATGACACCAATGGCTTACGAATTGCAACTCTTCCATAAATGTCCGAAGCATGAAATTTCTTTCAGACAGCTTTTTCTGAAATGGGATTCTGGAGATGACAATCTATCTCTGATGTTATCTGGAATAAAGATTGCCTGCGATTTCGGACCACTATGGGGGTTAGCTCTCTTTTATCCCTCTCAGTTAGCTTTATTTTCCGTCCACTGTTGTATTTCGCAGACGACACTTTACCGTATTTCGTGTACACTATCGTAACGACTGACACAGTACTCCTTGTTAGCCCCAAATAATTAGCTACCAGCGCGCGGTATTACAACAATCATTCCTTTTTCGAATTCTGACAGGGCTGTCATTATTGAGTTTTCCAGAGCGTGTGGTAAGCGCATGCAACACCTATGACTGGTGTTGAGTGACTGATACCTTACCTTTCATAACCACTATGTGGCAGAATTGAGTGCAAACTGACATGCGCGTTCTACTTCTTTGAAATGGACCATGCCTTTTTCATGGGTGTTCGTATTATTTTGTCACTCATCTGTATTTATAATTAAAGCATATGAATCATGAGGATATGGGAAATTTCTTTGCAATCAACCAATAAAAGAAACATGTGATATTCATGTAATTTATAGGACTACTTAAGAGTAGCAAGCCTATAACACACATTTATAGTACTGGGTGAGCCAAAAGTTCGTTAAAATTTTAAAAACTCATAAAAAGGAAGAAATTATGACAAAGGAGTGCGGTTTGCAATAAAGGGCTCACAAGGTAGTCGGATTATTTCTTTAGCAGCAAAAAAATAATTAGTTAAAAAATCACATGTAGAGAGCGCTGACAATCCGAAACGCAATGAACATCACAACAGTTGTGTCGTAGAATGTTTTGGAGATCATGTGGAAGATTTGTTATTGGAAAATTAAATTAATGGAGCGTATTGTTGTATATCTTTCTTTTCCGTCCACTGTTGTACTTCGCAAACGACACTTTACCGCATTTCGTGTACGCTATCGTAACGACTGACACAGTACTCCTTGCTAGCCCCAAATATTTCACTGTTTCCGTCACGGAGCAACCAGCGCGCGGCATTACAACAATCATTCCTTTTTCGAACTCTGACAGGTCAGTCATTAGTGAGTTTTCCAGAGCGTATGGTAAACGCATGCAACACCTATGACTGATGTTGAGTGACTGATACCTTACCTTTCATAACCACTATGTGGCAGAATTGAGTGCAAAGTGACATGCGCGTTCTACTGCTTTGAAATGGACCATGCCTTTTTCATGGGTGTTCGTATTATTTTGTCACCCATCTGTATATATGAAAGTTTTATCTCCATATATATACAGCCCAGCTCAGACTACTGAAGCCAGAAGCTTGAAAATTTGGGGGAATTGAGCACTAAGAACGGATGTTTGAAAATCCCTCCCTAAAGGGGTTCAAAAAGGGAAGGTCGAAAATTTTATAGAATGTGGCCATATCTCAGTAGCCGTTTTAGTTAGGAGCGTGAAATTCCAGAAAATAAATCTACTAAAAAATAATAAAACACGTATTTCAGCGATTTAAAAATTCCCCCCAGAAGGGGGTTAAAAGGGGGGACGAAAATTTTAGAACATTTACCATATCTCACCAGCCGTTTAAGGTAGGAGTGAGAAATTTCAGAAAATAAATCTACTAAAAAAATAATGAAACAGGTGTGTCAGCGTTTTTAGAAATTCACCCTTAAGGGGATTAAAAGGGGATGTTGAAACTTTTTGAACATTTGATCATATCTCAGCAGCCGGTTTAGGTAGAAGCGTGAAATTCAAGATAACAAGCATAATAAAAAAATATGTAAACACATTTCATCTTTGCTAGATATATTTCATTTGATTCCAGATTCTTTTACATCAACCGACCAGCGAAGCGGGCAAAGTCCACTAGTATTTTTATAAAATGTTAAAATACATTCTTTAAATGCTCTAGGTTTTAGATACTCTACACTGTAAAAAAAAAAAAAAAAAAAAAAAAAAAAAAAAAAAAAAAAAAATGTATCTTAATCGAAGAAAATATAATATAACCACAAACGAAAATATACTATAACATCTTCCGAGTTATACAAGATTCCAAAAAGCGTCCTTTATCTTTAAAATCCCCAGAAATTGTAATATATCCGATATTTAAAAGTCAGTTGTATAAAGAATATTTCTTTTGATTAAACAATATTTCTTTTGATGCCACAGATTTTCCGAAACGTTCCTGAGTAGCTTTTATAGTTCTACTAACCAGTTTTCTCAACCTGTAATATTTCTCGGATGATAATCATTCTCAAATAAACATTTTTATGTTCAAATAACATTTTTTAGAATCAAACAACATAAATTAACCCGATCATAATTAACATTTCAATTAATGATATTTTGTTATACTTGCATTTATAAATTTAGTTACTCAGCAGAAAATGTTCAATTGATGATTGATAACTCCCAAAAACTGATATTCTGATTTAAGATAATCGATTATTACACTATAAAAGTTACTCAGAAATGTTTCCAAAAATCCCTGACAACAAAAGAAATTTTTGGTTTTATAAATTATTCTTTAAAAGTATTTCTATTCTTAAAATATATTTTTTTTCTCAAATTTTTAAAAATAAAAACCGCTTATTGGAATCATTTGTAACTCGAAACAGGTTATTGTATATTTTTCTATATGGTTATATTATATTTTATTACATTAAGGTACATTTGTCTTTTTTACAGAGTTAAACATTTTTAAAAGATTTTCACGCGAAAGATACTGATAGAACCAAAAATTATAGAAACTTCATTACACTAGAAGACTCAAAATCCTTAAAAAAAGACCCTACAATGGTTAATAAAAATTATTTTTCTTCATGATTTGATAGTCAACTCCATGGAGTAACTCATAAAACAAAGCCAGTCAAATATCGTGAAAATTCAAAATTACATTGGTAATAGACTGAGCTAATTTTTAGTTGCTCTCTAAAAGCTGCTGAATGATAAGGGATTTTCCACAAATGGTCATTTTTTATTATCTGGCTTTCAGCAAAGGAGTTTGTACTCAATCAATGTCAACGAGTAGATTTAGAAGAAATGCTTAGGATTTGATGTTTTTTTTTTTTTTTTTTTTTTTTTTTTTTTTCTTGTAATAGTTCCCTGGTGGTTTTTAAAGAAGAAATATAGCATCAATAAAAAAATTAAAATTAAAAAAATAATAATAATAAATGACAATTTATGGAAAACCCCTTATCATTTAATTGTTTTAGAGAACAACAACAAAAAAAAAGATCAGCTCAGTCTATCGCCGATATATTTCTGAATTTTCACGGATTTTGACAGAATTTTTTTCATGAGTTGCACCATAAAGTTGACTACCAAATAATTAAAATAAATATTTTTTATCGTGGGCGGATGCTCAGATAAAAAATACTTCATACAATTGCTCATATTTCATCAAATATTTGATATATATACATTTCAATTACACCGTATTATTTCTACTATATTTTACCAAATTTTTTTTAGATTGGCGTGAAATTTGGTAAAAAAACCTGCATGATATAAACAAAAAAATGCAAGAATTTTTTGAACTAAAAGAAATCGACATAACTCCATGAATATAAGCTCTATTCTTCCACAAACAAATACATATATTGTACATTATCCATATATTCATAAGCTATATCGATAGAACTTTTCATGCATTTTATTTTACAGGGTTATTCCAAACTTTATTATTTTTCTTTGATTTTTTTCTTGGCCCCAAATTGTCCTTCTGATCAAATCGCCGTTGATGAATGTGAAATAGAACATATTCTTCGTAATCCTGAAGTTCTAGAAAAATCTGACAAGTATATCTTTAAATATTGAAAGTGCTCGGTGATTAATGGCCATATAGTGTATTTCATGATGCGACGATAAACGCTCACCAAAATATGCCAAATCGCTAAAACATATTAAACAGTAAAAAGCAGAAAATAAATTATAAATAAAAATAGTAGAAATAGAATTGGAATATTTCTTTTAAAATACGCTTTTATCAGCTAATAGTTCAAAATGTATCAGTTAACGATACTTTAAAAAATTAATACAGAAACCTAAAAATATAGTTGAAATAATGTTTCATTACTTCCCGGTTGTCCTATCTTAAAAAAAAGGAAAAAAGTGCAATATTATATACTTTTTTACTAAATTCACTTCTTACCAAACGTAACAAAATCAGTAAATTTTTCATAATCGAATTCGGTGACTGCGCCAAATTAATGCATTGTAACGCAAATTTTAGAGAAAAAAAATAATTGTAGTCAAACTATTAGGTGTGATTTTTCACGATGAACAAGAATTTCAAGAAAGTATAAACTGTGAAAGTGTGAAACTATCACTGAAATGCTTTCGTAACAAGTTAAAATTTTAGGACAGAGGATTATTTTACTGTAATGAATTGTTTCTTTACAGATAAATGCTCTCAAATAAAATGCCAAAATGGAGGAATGTGTGTAATTGAAAATGAGAAAGCTGTATGCAATTGCAGTGATAAGTACACAGGCATATACTGTGGAAAAGGTGAGTAATAGTTTGACAAAATAAAAGTTTATATCAATTCCTTTTTCTTATATCATCTTATAGATTTCAAAGTTCTATATGATTACAGTTTTCGTTTATAAAATAAATCATATACAATAGTTACACTGACGCAGAAAAAAATATTTCAACTGTACCCATTTAAGTTGTTTGTTATTTTATTATTTAAAAAAAAAAAACACTTTGATTTTTGGAAATATTCATTCCACTTCTTATACATCAGTTTAATTAATTCACTTCCATAATGAAATGTGATTTGCTTATAGCTCGTTCTTCATAGCCTTTTCAGCCTTGTATATAAATTAATAACAATTAATTTAGTAATGCTATTATTTGATTAACTTCCATATTTTTTCTTAAAACGAAATTTTCATACTTTTCCATGTTTGGAGATTAATTTTAAACTCATTTTTATGCTCTCGAAGAACATTATTTGTTTTAGATATCACAGCCGAAAGAAAATCTATAACAATTTATCTTATTTCTGAAAATTTAATTCTGTATGCAAATTTTCTGTATGAGAATAATTTTACTTTTTTCAGTGGCGTTAAGAACAAAAGTATTTTACGGATTGATTTAAAATAAATGTACAATAACAGGTCTCAGGACTCTTAAAGCTTCAATTTTTCGAAACTTAGATTTTTTTAGACTGAAATTCCTATCTTTTACTGAACATTTTGATATAATTGTTTCCTTGAATTTCCCATTAAAATAGAAATTATGGCTTTTAAAATTATACCCGATCAATATCTGAAGCGCGTTTCTGAAACTTTGAAGTCATTTTTCTCCAAACGACGTTTTTGGGCATAACGCTCGTGGTATCTCAAAAACTTCCTAATATTTTTCTCAGGAATTTTCAAAACATATTTTTCCTGTTAGTATGTATAAATTGATCGTAAAATTTCATTTTTTTGTTCAAAAAATATTTTTGTAGATGATTATACTGTCGAAATTTTCAAAATTTTGTATTAGCTAAATACAACTTTGTATTAAAAAAACAAAAATGCTTTAAATGCAAATTTATTTGGATATTCTGCAGTTTATATTTTTTTTACATACATGAAATCAAAGAACATAGACAGATCTTTCATCCCAATAAAAATTGTGTTTTTCAATCATATGCATTTTTAAATAGTAAATGTTTAAAATGGTCTTTTTTTTAATTTTTTTTTTAATTTTAAGAGTTATGAGACCCATTAACTCATTGGAGAAGTTTAAATATAATTTAAGTATTTTAAGTGTCTAAAATACTCTTTAATAATCAGCTAATATATTCTTTAAAATATAATTGATTATCATATATATAATTTTGAATTCATAGATATTTTCTCTACATAGATAAATGCTCACTTATCAGTTGCCAATATGGAGGAAAATGTGAGGTCAAAAATGGAAAAGCAACATGCACTTGCACCGAGAATTACACAGGCGACTACTGCGAAAAACGTAAGTAAACCTTTAAATAAGCAATGGTTTCTTCTTAAATTTTAAACGATACTTTCAATTTTTTTATATATTCTCTTAAAGGATGATAATTTAATTTTGTACAGAAAATATATCGTGATACTTTAAGGGGACACAGTACCTTTTAAACCAATTTTCGTTTCTTAGTAATATTGTAATATACTTAAGTATAATTTCACTACAGATATTAGGTACTATAAAGCAAATATAATTTCATATAATTTCAAAAAAAATCTTCTAGAGCAGCCTATTTAACTAAAATTTAAATTTAAAAATAATAATTTTTTTTAATCCCTACTACTTTTTTAAATATGAATATTTTTGCTTCATTTTTTCCCCTTATTCCTTAGATTATACTACATAAAGCCGTGCATGGATTTTTAGATGTATGGGATATTACATTTAATATCAATATTTTTCTCTTTTGTATGGTAAAAAATCAAGGAAAAATAATTAAAATTCTCAAAATAAAATAACTATAACCTTGAATGTTAAATCCATGCATAATTTTATGTAGTATGTTTTTAGGATTATGGAAAAAAAAATTGAAGCAAAAATATTCATATTTTAAAAAGTAGTAGGGATTTAACAAAAAAAAATATTTTTTTTTTAATTTAAATTTTAGTTAAATAGGCTGTTCTACAAGATTTTTTTTTTGAAATTATATGAAATTATATTTGCTTTATAGTACATTATATCTGTAGTGACATTATATTTAAATATACTACAGTATTATTCAAAATTGAAAAAGTAGTTTAAAAGGTACTGTGTCCCCTTAATTAAATTAAATTGCTTGAATTCTTACATTGCCAATTCGTAAAGCCCCATATTTAAAAAAGTGTTGAAGCCAGGACTTGAACAGGTGTTATTGGCCAGGGCATGTGCACAACTTTTTGAGTTTAACTTACTGAACATATAAATATAAAAAGTACGCACAGAAACTGGGGATCAGCAGTAAGAACATACAATTTTCTTCAAAATGTTATTGCATCTAACAGCGATGGATGTATAAGACACCCACCAAGTAAGAGTTTAGATGAGCAAGTTTGGTTTTTTTATGTTCTAATAAACACGCTTTTATGCATTTACAATACATTTTTTGTAAAATTACAAAAAAGTGATAAAATATCTTTACTAAGATTGACAATCGTTTCATCGCACAAACGGCAACATTTTCAAAATTTTGAATAAAAAGTGATAAAATATCTTTATTAAGATTGACGATCGTTTCGTCGCACAAACGGCGACATTTTCAAAATTTTGAAAATGTCGCCGTTTGTGCGATGAAACGATCGTCAATCTTAATAAATATGTTTTATCACTTTTTATAGCATTATTTAGCTTAATCTGGAAATGTAATGTTTTCTCGTGATCCTTTAAAGAAAATCACACTTTTTTTTCACGATCCTTTAACGTTAATCGTGTTTTTTCCGCGACCCTTTGAATTTTTTTTTTTTCGATCCTTAAAAAAATTTGCGTTTTTCCCGAGATCCTTTGAAGAAATTCGCTTAATTTGGCACTCGCGTTTTTCTTGTATTTCTTCCGTTATCCCCCCACTCCCCCCATACAAATGTCCACAAATATTAATGCATATTTGCCTAGATCCAAGGGATAATAAAATTCAGTGCCAAAAATGCGCAATTCCGCGGAAAAGTAACATGTCAGTAAAATGGATTTTGCACATTCAAGTCAGGTTCTCTGTATTATATAGTTCTGCAATAATGGAATGAAAAAAAAAAATAAAAAAAAAATGGAACAGAATATTCAGCAAACAGGAATCTTGTAAATGCATGAATTTTGTCTATGATCACTGTGGATTATAAATGTATGTAGAGAAATTTCTAAACCGCTCTTGTGAAGGGAAAAAAAAAATCGAAAAATTCACCAATCGGTTACAGGGAATTCTTCAGTTGGTCATGCCAAAAAAAAAAAATCGCAAAATTTGTCAATCTATCGCTTAACCCGGGAGAACTCGCTAGTGAGAATGCCAAATTGCTTTTCTTTTACTTTACATTCATATAATATCAACTTTTTTTGGTTAGCTTAGTACTTTTATTCACAAAATAGGTAAAATAATTGTAAAACATTTTGAAATTTTAATTAAAATGAAAAATGATTTAAATAAGAGTCTTAAAAAAGTACGACTGTGAGAGAAACTCTCATGCAGCGAGTTCTCCAGTGTTAAAAAATCACAAAATTCAAAATTCATCAATTGTGGGGAAAAAGTTGCAACATTCTTCAGAAAAAATCGTGAAGATTGCCAGTTGATCATCGGAAAAAACTCAAAATCCTTTAATCGGTTGCTTTAAAATATTCTGAAGTTCATATGTAAACTGTCGGAAATTCCTCAAACAGTCGTTGGAAAAAAACGCGAAGAACTTCAGAAAATTTTGCAAAATCGCGCAAAAGAATAAAAATCCCTTTCTCGGGGGAAAAAAGAAAAATCAACAATTGGTTGAGAGGGAAAAATGACATTTGTCACATAAAAAAAAAACACAAAAACACAAAAATTACCCAATCGGTAGAGTAAAAAGAAAAGTACTGCAAAATTCATCAATTGTGGGGAAAAAGTTGCAACATTCTTCAGAAAAAATCGTGAAGATTGCCAGTTGATCATCGGAAAAAACTCAAAATCCTTTAATCGGTTGCTTTAAAATATTCTGAAGTTCATATGTAAACTGTCGGAAATTCCTCAAACAGTCGTTGGAAAAAAACGCGAAGAACTTCAGAAAATTTTGCAAAATCGCGCAAAAGAATAAAAATCCCTTTCTCGGGGGAAAAAAGAAAAATCAACAATTGGTTGAGAGGGAAAAATGACATTTGTCACATAAAAAAAAAACACAAAAACACAAAAATTACCCAATCGGTAGAGTAAAAAGAAAAGTACTGCAAAATTCATCAATTGTGGGGAAAAAGTTGCAACATTCTTCAGAAAAAATCGTGAAAGAGACGTAATTTATTTATGAAAAAAGGAAAAACTCATTTCAATTCCAAATCGCTTTAATAGTCAGGCCTAGAAATTTTAAGTCTTTACGTTTAATGAGTCAGAAAATGTATCAGAAAGTTTTGCGTTGTTGAGCAGGGAACTGGAGAAGCACCTTAAGCATTTGCAGGTTAGTATTTTGTAATCAAGTTGCATGCCAGATAGTCGCTTAAAACATAAGTCATTCTATATTGTTTTAAACAAAGGTGTATGCCATAATAGGTGTCAGGCACACTCATTAAAATAAGAATACCCTAGCGCACAGCCCATTACCGAAGATAAACTCGTCAATATACTTAGAGATAAAAATAGTTCTGCATTTTTCATTCAGCTAATAAGACTAATCCTTCATAATTGGGTTCACAAGATTATATAACTTTCCCCTATAATTCTATGACTAAGCAATGGAAAACAATATGTTACGCACTAAAATCTTCCCTAAAAGACTAATAGTGCAAGTCGCGTGGAAATCCGTTCTGAAGAATTCAAGTTATATTCACCAGGAACGAAATTCCCATTTGAATTTTATATACTTATCAGGTTATTTTGAGTAGTTTGATTTGATATCTGTTAAATTCGTGTTTTATTTTATTTTATTTTTGGCATTTTAATTTCGTTTGCCAATTTAGTTATTGAATATTACGCGAAAGCAAACAAATTCTGAATTATTTACAATGTTTTTGAACAATTGAGTTAATCTTTTGTATTTGGGTTGCAAGCATGTTTACAAAATGTGCATGCTTAAAAGTTACTTTAAAACCCATAACAAATTCGTAAATTGAGATAAACATTACAAACAAATATCACTGAAAGTACTTTTCTTTTCTATAATACATTGGAACAATCGGATGTACAATGTTTAGACGTTAAACTGCAATAAAAGGGAAATTTGTTGTGTTAGGTTTTGCCACCGAAAATATGATACCAGCGTTACTCATAGACATGTCTTTTCTTTATACTATTGCATTAAGTGTAAACAGTTTCATCTTTCATAATCGGGTTGCACTCAACTTTAAAAATATCCATGCTTAAAAATTACTTTAAAATTCATCAAAATCAGAAAACTGAGATACAATTTTCAAACAAATTTCATTTGAGAGAACGTTTCCTATTCGACATTGTAAAAAATGAAATTGTGTGATGTTTAAAAGGTTAGAAAAATTGCAGTAAAGGCACATTTTACGGGTTACATTTTATGGGGCACAATTTATGGGCACTGACATAGTATTTTTACTTTATAATGTAGATAATACCATACAAACGAGAATTTCACTAAGTGCTGCGCGATTTGGAGGAATTTCTTTTTTTCATGTTGTCAGGAAAATCACATATTTTTCTCTTATACCCGCCAAAGAAAACGTGCATTCTTTTATTAAAGCTCAGGGATTTTACTATGGTTGCAAGAAAATAACGCCATGTTTATGATTGTCTTTATAACGATTTGTGGATGGGAATGCACAAATTTCAGTTATTGTGATTGCCGTATTATTTTGTTTTAATTTATTTTACTGGAGGGCTTCTTATAAATGACACGGGCGAAGCCGGGTAGTTCTGCTAGTATATATATATTTATACATAACTTTAAAGCTTTGGAATTCGGAATATCCGATATTTGGAACGTATTTCATTGCTACAAAATTATACATATTTATCATTTCACCGTTGATGGGTTAATTTCGTCTCATGTTGCCACATAGTTTGGCTCAGGAAGATATTCTACCTTGTGCCAATACGTAGCAGTGAGGGGTGCCAGGGTGAGTATGGTCCGAGTAACTCATTTGGTAGAATACTGATGCGCCAGGTTCGAGACCTGATTTGGACATCTTTTCACTCATTTCTTCGGTTTTACTCCTTTTTAGGTGCGTTCGTAATTATATAAATACGTGGCACATATAGTCGTCGTTCGGTCCGTCTGTCCGTGTATCTGTCAGCATGTAACAAAGTAAAAACTGCCCAACCGAATGTGTTGGAAAACGTCACAGTGTAAGTGATTTTATGTCCAACATCACCTCGCTTGTGAAATGACAATTTCCTCGTGAAATATGCAACGCGTTTTTTTTAGTTGTGAAATATGTTCCAAGATGGCGACACTTCCCTGAGCTATGGTGGCGTAAGATCACAAACTAGCGAAGGATTGTGTAAAAGACTTTTGTTTCGAAAAGACGACAACAGATCGCAGCACTACAGAACTTTTCTGATAGACTTATTTTAAATAGACCCTTTTTGCTTGTTAAGCAGTCTGTATTGTTTCAAGTTTTTTACTCTGTTTTAACTGTTGTGGGCCCCTTTTTACTTCTTCACTTGAAGGCCCGATTGTGTGGTCCAAGACGCACGGTTTTTCGTGCGTTAACTCTTTGTCTTATGGAAGACTAAGGTCTCCTACTGGATTTCCAATGTCATTACTCTTATAGTATTCATATCTAACCCATTTATTTTATATTTTTTTAGTGTGTGTGTGTGGAACCATGTAATCAAGATATTCATCAAGAATTAAATTTTTTTTTTCTCTACAACTGCATCTGCATTATTCAAAGAAGATATTTTTCACGATTCACAACTATCACAACTATCATTAAATAAAAAATTATAGGTTGTTTTCACATGAAGGAAACCAGCGTATGTCTGCTTTACCAGAAAGGTAAGAAAATAAATTTCTATCTTTCATTATTAATGAAAAAACTTTTGGTATAACAATTTTATATTTATACTGGGTCCTTAGCTTCATGCTAATCGCGAACTCACCCTTTCTAGATATTTTAATAGATTATGAAGGCTGAGTTGAAAGGGAAAGTAAATAAAAAAAAAAAACCCAGTAATAAAAATTTGTTTATCTGATTGTGATAAAATGATGAACAAGATGCACATATGAGATATGAAATATTGAAATATATACATGAAAATAAAAATAAATGTGCATGAATAAATAACGATATATATAATATCGCAAAAAGAGTATTATTGTGAACGAATATTGATTGATTATTGTGAATAACTGATCATTTTATTTATATTTATGAACATATTCTAAGAAATTATTTTAAGAAAGTCACAAACTTCTTATAGTAAATATATTTGTTATCAAAGAATTTATAAAACTTGAATAACACGCTATGTCTGCCACAAAAGAAATTACGGCAGTAGAGAAACTAAATGATAATAATTACGATCATTGGTGTTTCAAATTAGAAAATCTGTTAATTAAAGACGATTTATTCAAATATATAACAGAATCTCCACCTGCCACACCCGATGATACATATACTAAAAACGCGGCTAAGGCGAAAGCCATAATTTGTTTGTGCATTGAAAATACACAAATTGTGCACATCAGACATTTGACATCTCCCAAAGAAATTTGCGAAAGATTAAAAAGTGTTCACCAAAGGGCGAATTTATCATCCAAATTATTCCTTTTGAGGAAACTATATTCGCAAAGGCTCAATGAGGGCGGAGACTTAAATCTACATATCAACAATATTTTAACTATCCGCGACAAACTCGCTGCCATTGGAGAGCTCATAAATGATTCGCACATCGTGGCTCTCATGCTTTGCAGCTTGCCTCAGTCATATGCTCCTCTTATAACGAGCATGGAGGCTAGAGACGAAAAGGATCTAGACCTCGAGTTTGTAAAAAACAAACTCATCGACGAGTACTCTCATCGAATCGAATACAAAAACACCAGCACACGACCAAGAGACACAGCATATAAAATTATAAATAAAGGAAACAAAAAATATTGCAGCTTCTGTCAACGAGATGGGCACGCTCGTTCAGAATGTTACAAATTCAAAAACAAACAGAAAAACAATTACCAAAGAAGTGAAAATTATAACAGTAATAAATTTAACAACCATGCCAACTTTAAAGCCAATTCGGTAAACACCAAAAATCAACACAATGGTAGTAAAACCGACTCCTCGAATTTTTGTTTCAACAGCAAGTCAAATATAGAGGATGAGGTCAACCAATCGATCATTCCTCTCTTCCCAGTGGAAAACAATTTTGAAATTGAGTCAGTAAAAATTAACCAAACACAAACAACAGATCCAAACACATATATCATTGACTCGGGTTGTACCAGGCACGTTGCATCAGCAAAAACAAATTTTGCTACATTCACAGCCGGGAATTTTGGGAATATAACAATCGCTAATGGAAAAAGGCTTAATTCGGAAGGTATGGGCGACGTAAAAATAAAAACAGACAAAAACCACTACATTACACTAAGAAACGTATTATACTGTCCAGAACTAAAGGGCAATTTATTGTCAGTTAAGAAAGCCACTGAAGATAATATAAAGGTAATTTTCGAGAAAAATGCATGTTTATTTGTCAAAGATGATAATATAATCTTGACAGCTAAATTAAATGATAATCTCTACGTATTAAACCCTGAAGATGATTACGGCTATACTATAAGTACTCAAACTTTCTGTAACAATACAAATTGTATTTCATTGTGGCACCGAAGACTCGGACACAAAAATTTTGATGATATTAAATACCTTGTTAATCATGAATTAGCCAATGGGATAACAATTAACAAATGTAAACATGACACGCAATGCACCAAGTGCATTGAAGGGAAACTTTCCGCTCTGCCCTACCCTAAAGTAGCCACAAACAGAAGCAAAGACATCGGTACCCTCGCACATTCCGATATATGTGGCCCCATGAATACTGAAACGATAGGAGGGAAAAGGTACTTTATAACATTCACGGATGATTATAGCAGGTACACAATAACATACTTAATCGTGCATAAATCGGAAGCCGTTATCAAACTGAAAGAATACATAGCGCTAACAAAAAATAAATTTGGCAAGTTGATAAAGGCAATAAGGTCCGATAACGCAAAAGAGTATATCAGTGACGAATTTGAAAACTGCCTGATAGAAAACGGGATAGAGCGTCAATTGAGTGTTCCCTATTCTAGCCCACAGAACGGCGTTTCAGAAAGAAAGAATAGAACGATAGTGGAAATGGCTAGAACCATGTTGTCGGACGCCAAGTTACCTAAGCAATTCTGGGGGGAAGCTGTCATGTCCGCCACCTACCTCATCAACCGTCTACCAACAAAGGCTAACAAAAATAACATGACACCCTATGAACTTTGGCATAAAAGAAAACCCGATCTCTCGAACATCAAAACATTCGGATGTAAGGCATTTGCCTATGTCGACAAACCTAAAAGAAATAAATTAGATGAGAAAGCCATCGAGGGAATAATGTTGGGATATGATTTCAGAAGCAAGGGCTATAGGATATATACGGGTGAAAATAAAATTATAATATCTAGAACCGTAAAATTCTTCGAAGAAGGTATAAACGATGAGGAAATTATACCCGCCAAAGAAAATCAAAACATCGAACAAACTCCCGCAGATAATATTGAAATTGATCTAGAAGAGCGCGACGATGATCAGAATAACACCCCGACCGACACATCCCTTGAGCCGAGGAGATCGCAGAGACAAAATCGTGGTGTACCACCTAACCGTTATGGAATAAGCGCAAACCTGTGTCAAATTCAGGAGCCAAAGTCATGGACAGACCTACAAAATATCAATGACGCAGAAACTAAAGATAAATGGCTAAAAGCCACTAGTGAGGAAATAGATTCTCTGAAGCAAAATAATACTTGGAGATTAATAAAACCTATCCCGGGAAAACGCGTCATAGGTTGTAGGTGGACGTTTAAGGGAAAAAGGGGAGCCAACGGGTCTATAGAGCGATATAAAGCCAGATTGGTCGCTAAGGGATATGCTCAAAAATATGGAAGCGATTTCGACGAGACCTACGCACCCGTTGTAGCGCATACCACCCTACGAGCATTCTTAAACGCAGCGGTGTACAAAGATCTTAAAATAACTCACCTAGATGTCAAAACTGCTTTCTTACATGGCGATTTAGAAGAGGAGGTTTATATGCATCAGCCAGAGGGATACATAACAAAAGGGGAAGAAGATAAAGTGTGTAGTTTAAACAAAGCGATTTACGGCCTTAAGCAGGCAGCTAGAGCGTGGAACCAAAAAATAAGTAAATCTCTAAAAGAACTAAATTTCGTTGAATGCGCGTCAGACAAATGTCTGTACAAAAGAGTCCAAGATGGAAAAATCGCATACATAATAGTGTATGTTGATGACATCTTAGTCGCAGGAGACAAAACAGACACACACGAAATATACACTGAATTATCAAAGCAATACGAAATCAAAAATTTGGGTCAAGTAACACAATATTTAGGCATAAACATAAAGGAAACAGCAAACGGTAATCTAGAATTAGACCAGGAACACAAAATAATACAAATCGCAGAAAAATTCAATTTGTTAAATGGTAAGCCTACGTATGCACCCATGAATACTAACTACTTTAATCTAGATCCAAACGGGAAACTAATGGGAGATAACGTAAAATTTAGACAGGCTATAGGAGGGCTTCTATACATTGCAACTTTAACTAGACCCGACATAGCATCAGTCCTTAACATCCTGGGAAGAAGGAATGAATCCCCAAGGGAAGTCGATTGGCAAGCTATAGAGAAATTAATTAGATATCTGCTTACTACCAAAGATCTTAAATTCGTCATAGATAAAACAAAACCCCCAATCCTAACGGCATATAGCGATGCCGATTGGGGGAACGACAGAATAGACAGGAAATCAACCACTGGAAACTTGTTTAAATTAGGAAATAATATATTGGCATGGTCATCGAGGAAGCAGAGTTGCACAGCACTCTCGTCCACGGAGGCTGAATATATCGCTGCCTCTAATGCAGGTCAAGAGATTTCGTGGTTGTTAGACCTGTTAAATATGAGCCGTTAATTCCCAAATTGGCTCATCCGATCTCAGCAATCTGATCCTTCGTTAATATTAACATTTTGGATTACTTTACTGTGATTTGATCAAATTTAACAAAATAAATCAAATTAAGTCATTATAATTGCATTCTATTTTACATTACACTACTTCATAAGAAAATAAATATAATTTTCTACTATATAAATATCAGTTTTAGCCAATCAGATTGCTGGGCTCGGTTGAGCCAATTTGGGAATTAACGGCTCGTCTGTTAAATGACCTCGAACTGTGTCAACAACTACCCGTAACATTGTACGAAGATAACTTATCAGCCATAAGATTGACCGAAAACGAAAAGGCACAGACAAGAACTAAACACGTGGAAGTTAAGTATCACCACATCAGACATCTGTGCCAGAATGGTATAATCAAAATAACTTATTGCCCATCGAAGTTAATGCTGGCAGACGTGCTCACCAAGCCGTTGCCTAAGCCTCATTTCGAGTGTTTGAGAAACAAGTTAAACATTCTACGCTCGTCGGTTTGACATAAAAAGCGGGGGTGTTGGAAAACGTCACAGTGTAAGTGATTTTATGTCCAACATCACCTCGCTTGTGAAATGACAATTTCCTCGTGAAATATGCAACGCGTTTTTTTTTAGTTGTGAAATATGTTCCAAGATGGCGACACTTCCCTGAGCTATGGTGGCGTAAGATCACAAACTAGCGAAGGATTGTGTAAAAGACTTTTGTTTCGAAAAGGCGACAACAGATCGCAGCACTACAGAACTTTTCTGATAGACTCATTTTAAATAGACCCTTTTTGCTTGTTAAGCAGTCTGTATTGTTTCAAGTTTTTTACTCTGTTTTAACTCTTGTGGGCCCCTTTTTACTTCTTCACTTGAAGGCCCGATTTTGTGAGGCCAAGACGCACGGTTTTTCGTGCGTTAACTCTTTGTCTTATGGAAGACTAAGGTCTCCTACTGGATTTCCAATGTCATTACTCTTATAGTATTCATATCTAACCCATTTATTTTATATTTTTTTAGTGTGTGTGTGTGGAACCATGTAATCAAGATATTCATCAAGAATTAAATATTTTTTTTTCTCTACAACTGCATCTGCATTATTCAAAGAAGATATTTTTCACGATTCACAACTATCACAACTATCATTAAATAAAAAATTATAGGTTGTTTTCACATGAAGGAAACCAGCGTATGTCTGCTTTACCAGAAAGGTAAGAAAATAAATTTCTATCTTTCATTATTAATGAAAAAACTTTTGGTATAACAATTTTATATTTATACTGGGTCCTTAGCTTCATGCTAATCGCGAACTCACCCTTTCTAGATATTTTAATAGAATGCTCTGAAATTTTAAATATATAGTTGTCGCAAAATTTTGTCGATTCATTTCAAATTGTATTCAAATCGTATGTATAGTTTAACTACAGGGACAGTCAAAAGTTTTCTGTGACATTACGGCCAATGAGACAAAAATATTTCAAGTGCATTTTAATGATGTTACAGCCTTTCGAACAGAATGAAATTGATATGCGCTCATGAAGGGCACTAAAATATAGGTTCAGTACAATATGCGGTGAAAAAAACATTTATGAAACTACTTATAGTACGAACGCACCTCATTTGCCATGTTTGACGAGCAATTTCATACTTGTTAACAATGCGAAAACTAAGGCTATTGAAATTCAATCGGTCAGGCGTATTTGATAGCTACAAAATTGTATCTATATACTTTAATTAGTAATAAACATCTGTGAATACATTTTTTTTTTTATGTTTGCTTAAACATATATATTCATTTAAATTTGCAGACAAATGCTCTCTTATTCAGTGCCAAAATAGTGGAAAATGTGAAATAGAAAATGGAAAAGCAATTTGCATTTGTACCGAGAGATATACTGGTGATTACTGTGATACAGGTGAGTAATAGTTCAATACAATATATAAATAATTCGTTAAGGGCACAAATTTTGAAAATATTTTAACGAACTTTAACATTGGAAAAAATATGTCAGAAAAGGCAAAATAATACACAATGCTGCATAAATATTAGAAACATTTTACAAATATGGCACTTTATTGGACATTTTACTCCATCATTGTAGTTTCAACACACATATTTACATGTTCGACTCCCCCCTCTTCCCCCCCCCCAAAAAAAAAAGAAAACTGACGATTTTTTTTTTTTTTTTTTTTTAAATTGCAAAGTAATTCAAAAACATATTTATGATAATTAAACTAGAATAGGCGTTCAATAATCAGTCCATAAGCCTCTACCTATGAAATCAGCATTTTTTATCATGTTTACGAAGACTAGTTCCAGAATGTCAAGTTATTGAATAATCATTACGAAACGCTGCATTATTCGGATAAATGTTGAGTCGGATATCGGATAATATTTACCAGACTTTTTATGAGAGAATCTTCTGATATATTTGAAAGATTTCTTGTTGGTAAAATAAACTCCGTTAATGCGACAATAGTCTAATCGAAAAAAGCGTATATCTGTCTCCAGCGTTTTATATGATTATCTTCGTAGCTGTTGGATTATTTGAAGGAATACTAAAGGCATTTGGTGTCAGCTACTGCTGAGTTTTAATATGTATCAAACAATGATTACTTGCCGAAAAAAACCCTGTAAGTATTTCAATACATTTATTATATTATTTACAAAATAAATGTATTACGCTATATAATTATGGGGTCCGTGGACCTTTATATGAGCAGAAAAGACCCAAAAATCTAAAATTATTTTTGTGCATATTATCATTTTTCAGTTTGTTCTGAGCCCTTTGCTAAAAACCGCATGCAGATGCGATTATTGTTCGCAAAGTTACAAGCGTTTGAATTTTGTAGGCGAACAATTTCTCGGACCTTTAATATACAGTAAAGCCCCAATTATCCGCAAAGCATTTTTTTTTTTTTTAATTTAAGTCAACAGCAAGGAAAATACAATAAGCCCTACTATTAAATATAAACAGAAAAATCAATGTATTCGAAAGTCATAGAAGAATATTTCTAGATTCGGTTGCCATGTTTGAAATATCAGATATAAAGTCTTGATGTCCTTTCTTGATTTTATTAACCAAACGTAAGCACATTAATTAAAATATTTTACAATTAAATAACACTATTATGATAAATTCCAGGAGAACATATCAAGAATAACTTCATTTTTGAGATAAAAATTATTACATACTAAAAGAAAAATAATAGTTTACAATTTAGAATAAAGAACAAGTGACTGATTTTTAAAAAAAGATATAACTCACCTTTTTTTGTAAAGTATGTACGGCATTGTTTCCTGTTTACTGTTATTTATTTTAGTTATTTAGACGTAAATCAACGGTTTCTGACATATTGTGCATATGTTTGTATTTTAAACGTTTTATTATGTTTTTTGTACACTAAAATATAGTTTTTATGTTGATTTTTCTTTTTTTTCGTGTTTGCACTCCATTTTCAGCCTTTTTCGGGTTATCCGCGGTGCCCTTGCCACTCAATCCCGCGGATAATCGGGGCTGTACTGTACTTTAAATCTTATTTTTTTCAAAACTGATTTTTCAAAGTTTTTAGATTTTGGAAATGCTCCATGCGTCCTAATTTTTTTATCAAAATTCTTGATATTGATAAGGAAGAATCCTGATATTACTTACAAAGAAACTTTGTATGCATTTAAAAATTCGACTTCATTAATAGTCCAGGCAATAGGGAATTTTACCTAGCAAAATTGGTGGTAGTACTGGAAATCGGCTTTCTAGATGTTTTTTGGGTCGCTCAATCCGAATTTGTAACTTCCCACCAAAATTTTCTCCGGCAACCTCCCCAAATTTGGTAACCCCCCCCCCCCCAAAAAAAAAGGTTTTTATTAAAAAAATCAATTTTTTTAATGTTTTAGAGAAAAAGTATCTAGAAATTCAGAAAGTAGACAAAATTTCAAAAAAAATTAGATATATGACATTATGACTTAGGATGAAGGGGAAGAGGGGATCTCCCGCGGAACATGCGCGCGGTGCTGAGTAAACTAAGTTGCACAATTCCACTTAACCACTCACACGTTTACATTCGCCCTCCCATCTCCCCTCCGAACTTTCTCTATAACGTTTACTTTAAGATTTTTGGGTCGCTGAATCCGAATTTTTAACTTTCCCCCAAAGGTTTCCCCACCGAACCCCCCCCCCCCCCCCGAAAATAGTTGTTTTTAACCTAAATTTCTTATTGTTTTAGGGGAAAAGCATTACGAAATTCAGAAACTAGACAAAATTTGCAACAAATAGGATATATGACATTATGAATTAGGATGAACGGGGAGTGTGAGGGCTGCCTCTGACATGCACTGCGGCGCAACGTGCACTAAATTATTATGTCTCGGCAACAGGGGATTTTATCTGGCAAAATTAATACTAGTTCTGGATTTCGACTCACTTTATGTTTTTTGGGTCGCTGAATCCAAATTTGTAACTTCCTACCGAAATTTCACCCGGTAACCCCCCAAAAATTGATTTTTTGAAAAAATTTGGTTTTTGAGAAAAGCGCGCGGGGAATGTTCCGAGGCAGCCCCCTCTCTCCCCATTTATCCTACATCATAATGTCATATATCCTATTTGTTGCAAATTGTGTCTAGTTTCTGAATTTTGTAATGCTTTTCCCCTAAAACAATAAGAAATTTAAGTTAAAAACAACTATTTGGGGGGGGGGGTTCGGGGGGAAAATTTTGGGGGTAAGTTAAAAATTCGGATTCAGCGACCCAAAAAAAATTTAAAGTAAACCTTATAGAGAAAGTTCGGAGGAAAGATTGGAGGGTTAATGTAAACGTGTGAGTGGTTAAGTGGAATTGCGGAACTTAGTCCACGCAGCACTGCGGCGCATGTTCCGAGGCAGATCCCCCCTTCCCCTTCATCCTAAGTCAAAATGTCGTATATCTAATTTTTTGGAAATTTTGTCTACTTTCTGAATTTCTAGCTACTTTTTCTCTTAAACAATAAAAAAATTGATTTTTTTAATAAAAACCTTTTTTGGAGGGCTTTTTACCAAAATTTGGGGGGGGGGGGTTGCCGGGGGAAATTTTGGTGGGAAGTCACAAATTCGGATTCAGCGACCCAAAAAACATCTAAAAAGCCGATTTCCAGTACTACCATTACTTTTTCTAGGTAGAGTCCCTATATGGTCTCTATTGCCTGGACTATAAGGCAATTAAATTTGATTTTTTACTTATTAAAAGGCAGTATTTTGATAAAAATCGGTATCGAATTCAGAAAGAAATCTCTAAAAAATTAACTATTCAAGGGATTAAAAGATAGATACACAGATTTTTTTGTGGTTGAGTTTTGAGTGATTAAAATACAAAACTGGGGAACTATCTCAAAATTTATGACTCATAGAGAATTTTTAAATTTCGTTTTTAAATTTTAATTTTTTATGTCAACCTTAAAAATATAAAAGAGAAATTTCTTTAAGGATGCTATATACTTATGTTGAAAAATATATTTCCACAAAATTTAAATACTCTATTATAAAAAATAAAAAAAAATAAATAATAATAATAATAACGTCTATTGGCCCCTTAAGAAAAATTACTGGCGTTAAAATTAGAATGTCTTATTTCTTATTTTAAATTTTCTCTCGTAGCACATTTTTATTAACTTCTAAAAATTATGTTTATCAGTAAAAAATTAAAATAATATTTTAAGCGGAACTAAAAAAGAAGTAATCTGTTTTTTTTTTATTATTATTATTTGTTCTATTTTTTATTTATTGAAATGAAAGTATGAAGATATTTTTATGCAAACTTTATATCCCATAGATAAGTGCTCTCTCATTAAATGTCAAAATGGAGGTACGTGCAATATAAAAAATGGAAAAGCAGTTTGTATTTGCCCAGACACCTACATTGGCAAAAACTGTGAAAAGCGTGAGTAAATCTTCAATGAAAATTATTTCAATTGATATTTTATAATACACTATTTTGCAACTTTGTTTCATTACAGTCGAGTCTCTATATAACGAAATCCATTGTTCCAGTAAAAAATTCGTTATATAGAGAATGAGTAAAAATTCCTATTGAATGTGTAAACTTTGAACAAAAAATACTTTTGAGGTGTTTAATTAAGAGTTTGAAATGTTTAACTATAAATATTAACCTAATATTATATTTCTGAATTATTTAAACAGTTTCAAAAAAGAGAACAGACATTTATTTGAAAGCATAATAAAAATCACATAAGGAAAACTTACATTAATTTAAGACGAAGAAATCTGTAATTTTTCGCTGTTTTGATTAAAAAATTGTTACACTCTCTAAAAAATGTTCACATTTTAGCAAGGAATGAAAAATTGTATCGGGAACATTTTCCTGCAATTGAATTCTCATTCACCTTAAACTTCAATTACCTCTCTGATCCCGCTCTTATATGTGTAACAATCCAATTGACACTTTTTAAGAAGTATGTTGGAAGGTGTGTGGAAGGGGTGGAGGGGGGGGGGAGAATTCGTTGGGCATAAAAAATAAGGAGATTCATGGTAGAAAAGTAAGATAAAAAACTCAGCACTGAACGATAAATCACTATAATCAGTGATGGAAAATTGATTCCATGTGATTTGGGAGCTTTTTTAAAACAATAAATAAAGAACATTTTATGAAAAAATTCGTTATATGGAGATAGATATTTCGCTATATGGAGACAGTTTTTAATGAGATCATAGGGAAAAGGGACCGTTCCTACTAAAAATTCGTTATATAGAGAAATTCCATGTATGCAGTTTCGTTATAGAGAGACTCGACTGTATATACATGGTATAAAGTCTGAAAAAGGGGGAAAAATTTTACGGGGTGATAGAGCGTAGCTATACGAGCAAATTTCGTCGTAGAATGTAGGGTCGGAACGCAAGCGGTGAAAAGTTAAATGGTAATTTTCCACTGTCGTAGTTAAAGAATTAACACGAGAAAGAGAGGAGATACTTCAGAAAACATTTTATTAACAGGAATGTAATTAATTTGCATGCTCAAAAAAATACTCAAAAGATCTTCCACCAGTTGTAATGCACGCTTCACACTTGCGTGATTGGGGCCGAAGAACATTTGCGAAGACACCAGGCATTACCCGAATATCGCCGGCAAGAACGGCAATCCTGGTGAATAGATCTATGCCGATTTCAATGGGGGCACTCGTAGATTACGTTTTTCATATGGCTCCACAGGAAAAAGACCAAACACGAGAGATCCGGCGATCTTGGTGGCCTAGCCAAAGAACGTACAGGAAAAGAAGGGAAGGCTTTGGAAACCGTAACTAACCGAAACAGTGCAAACAGCTCTGCTGGAAAACACACTCAAAGGGTAGATCCAATCATAGGCATTCTTCATTGCATCTACCAATTCGCCAAATTTTCTTGTAGTAAACCTATTTGCGCCAACGCACCGCGAGAATTCAAAACGACATTTCTTTGTCAGTTTGACTTGTGACTTAACAGCGATTGGGACATATTTTTTAATATGATCTGTTCATGTTCTGTTGTTATGATATATTTTCTGTATTGCAAATAGATAGACGATAAATACGTACAATGGAAAAATCTTCAGTGATACAGCACTCTGTAAAATAATAAATGTTAGGTATCGAAAGTTCCACTTTCACTCTAAATCTAACATAACAACTAACATATTCATCTAAACGTATTCACGATCTTTGATCTTCAACGGATTTCCCCGCCGCTCCATCCACGAAAAGAGGGGGGAGGGGAGCGCATTGCTTTCGCGCGGACAGGGGACATCGGAGAGCACATAATTACCGCTACTGGTGATCACACAAAAACGCGCCAAGTAAACCCCGTGTTATCTTTCGCCCCTTTATGCGAATTCTACCCCTTAGCTGTTTGCACTGTTTCGCTAAGGGTCGGGGATTTACATTGCGTCTATGAAAGTTTCCCTTCTTCACGCTTCAATTTCTTTGGCCAAGCTATGGGACCACCTGCACCAATCCTTCGCCCTAGAGCAGTAAAGTGTCACTTACGCAATTACGTATAAGTCACTTACAATACTCATTTACCTAATTTCTGAGTTACGTTTTCTAATAGGATTAATGTGAAACCCAGTTATTGGGAATTAACCATTAACTGACACTTAGAAAAAAAATATAACTCAAATAAGCATTTTATTGTAAAATTCTGCAAATCAATGCCCTCTACTGGTTCGTTATTTCTCTTAAAAGCCTACCGTCAACCGGGACTACTTTAGCCGTTATACTTTGGTCCATCCCATAAAAAATGTTTTTATTCCTTGTATGGAACAAACAATACAAAATACTTCGGAGTTTTTGCCCTTGAAAAATTTTTATACCCTACTATAGAATATTTGAATAGTTTGGGGCAATTTAACTTTTTGTCACTGGCAACACTGGATGTGTTTGTAAACAACTGTTTTCGTGTGCAGATTTTAACTTCCCAAACTTTCTATAGTAAAACAATCTGGATAAGAGATACGAATAAGGTAGAGTCAAAATATTACCTTTTGTAACCTGTAACCCATGTGTGATGATGTTTTTTCCTCTGTTTTTCCTTTTCATTTTGACAGAAAATCTCTGCGTTTTCATAAGGCTAACTAGGAAAACTAGTTTTTCTTAGCTACTTTATGGCAGGCCTTTTATTGATCCGAAAGTAGCCCAAGTAACATAGAAATGATTTTATACAACCAAATGTCTTACAAAATGTATTAAGTAACTTTTTTTCAAATGTTACTGTAGCAAAATGTTACATTAATTATTTGTGTTCCAGTTCCTGAGGATAACATGATGAAAACTGTTTATCGTGTCTTTAATATTAACAATTGGATTATTGTGTTTAAATGTTAAAAAAAAAAAAAAAAACATTTATTTATCAAATTTGCAGTATTACACTGTAAAAAAAAATCTTAAAACAACAGAAAAAAATCTTCGAATTCCGACAGTAAAAATTACGTTAACAGTCTTCTTATGTCATTCCATCCTCATATCGCTTATTTTCATGCTAAACAACAAAAAATTCTGTTTTCTTTGCCATCAGTTTCCACTACGACAGGATAATATGTTGGATAACAGAAAAACGGGAGGTCATCCCCTATGACGTCTAGAAGGTCATTTAGAATGACCAATAAGCATTGGTTATCCCACCCCACGCTAAGACGTATCTTCTAACTTGAAATATTTGAGTGTCTTGTCTGTGTACTGTTGAAAATGGCAGTTCGTTTAATAAAGCAGTTCATCTAATTGAAAAAGAATAATACATAAAGAAATTTTAACAGAAAATTAAGAATCATTTTCACAATTCGAGCCCGCGACACACACCTTTGACATCAGAACCGCTTTCTTCAATGATTAGGATTTACAGTTGGAATACTAGAAAACAAACATAGCAAAAGGTATGTTTTCATCCTTCTTTTAAATATGTAACGATGTTTTTCCGAAACGTAACAATATGTATGAAAAATACTTCCTATTTGCTAAAAATCTTAATTAAGCAATACTATTTATTATTATTATTATTATTTCATAATGTATGATTTACTTAAATTATTAGTATTATTTTATACTTCATTTATTTATGCACATTAGTAACTTAGTTGATCTAATTCTGTTAATAGCTGGAGATTATTTTTTGATCGGTTGTTTATTTTAAGTTAAATAAATAATCTTAAGTTTATGATTAGTTTACAAATCTTGAATTTTTACATAGCTGTAGAATGATTACTTATTATATTTAACTTTTTTATGACTAAGAGTTTAATTTTACTTCATATGTATTAGTTCCAGAAATTTTTATTGAGATTTTAAATTTATTTTGTCATCAATTGACATACGTGATTAGTTTTGGAGTGATAGTTTTAATAATAAACACGGAGTAGCTGCATTAATTATTATAGTTATAGATAACTGATATTTTCGTTTAACATTAACCAGAATAATATTTATTAGATCTGACGCTGTTCATATATTTTTATTGTTTAAATTTATCACATTTCCTACTATTTACTATGTTGTTTAAAATGGAGTGGTTGATATTTTGTTTAATCGTTCCATATGTTGATTCTGAAAAAATGCTTTTTTTTTTTTTTTTTTTTCTTTTTCTTTTTTTTTTTTTTTTTTTTAGTACAATCTTAGAGTTACTTGTAGTGGTTAAGTTAAAATTTGTAAATTTTATTCACTCTATTTAATGAAATAAATTTTGAGCTACAACTGTGTGAATTATTTTGAAAATAATTCCTATTTAAGCTTTAACCATTCATTTTATAGAATCAGCAAGTTTAATTTTGTTTAACATTTTAATTCAAATTATATTGTAATAGTTTTTCTTATTTAGTTGATGATCATTTACTTTATACGGAAAAACATTGTAAATTGTTAAGAAGGATGAAAACTCATTTTATCACTTTAGCTGGAATGAAATACTTTTTTTTATGGGGATGTTTATATAGATTTTAGTGGCTCTTCTTTTTCATTTCTCATCTTTGCTCATAGCTGTCAACTTTTACACATTTATATATACAAAGCTTTCTATTCGAAAAAATTATAAAAATTGGCAGGATATTATTTACATAATTAACCAAAGTCACTAATTTAACCTAATCAATTTTCAAAAATATTGCATGAATAAATATTAAAGTTCTTTTAATTACAAATCACATTCAATACATATACCCGTAAGGCATGGTGGCGTCACGTCGACGTCATTGTGACGTCACGCTGTGACATTGTGACCGTCGATGTGACGTCACGTGACGTCGATGTGAAGTCACTGTGACTAGAATGTGAGGTCGTTATGGCCGTTTTAGAGCTCTTTTGTGACGTCACATTGTGACGACTTTGTGAAGTCACGGTGTGACAAATTTGTGAAGAGTGCGTCATTTGTGACTATTTTGGTATTAACTTTGTGACGAATTTGTGACGAATGTGACAATGCTTTAAAGTCACATTGAGATCAATTTGTGAAATATGTGTCATTTTTGACGAATTTGTCTTTAACACTGTGATGATTCTGTGACGACTGCGACACTGCTTTGAAATCACATTGTGACAATTTTGTGAAAATTGTGTGATTTATGACAATTTTGTCATTAACGTTGTGACGAATATGTGACTAGCGGCAATGTTGTGAAGTCACACTATGACATACTTGTACAGTTGTAAACACGTATGCATGTCACACATAGTCATAATTATGCATGTTGTAAAATCATTTACATCTATAACGTTAATATACTTCGGCGATACATCGCAATTAAAACTTGGGGGCCGATATAACAAGGGTATACCAAAAGAATTTTATTGAATCAAAATGCAATGCCCCGCAGACTTCAATTTTTGTTGCACCTTTCTTTCCTATTGCAATAAATGAGAATATTGAAGACAACTGAATGATCGATCTATCACATTTTTTTTTTTTCAAAATTAGCTATTTGTTAAAAGCATTAAAATTACCAAAGAAACAATTTGTTTAAATTTTCAAATCTTTATCAAAATAAAATTTGTGTTGAAAATATAATATTTTATAATATATACAGTACTTTTTATATTCTTTAAACTATAGAAAATACTGAATGAAATTAATTTGTTTCATTTAATACGCATTACAAACTCGAAGTCACTGGTGAGGTTGAATTTTTTTCGATTACACAACATTTATAATAAAAAAAAAAAATGAAAGATAAAAAGAAATACCGATATTAAGTAATTAAATTTTATATGTTTTATGATATTGATTACCATAAAATATATATATATATGTGATTGTAATTCAAACAAGTTGGGGCTGAGAAAATAGGAAACTTCTTTGTTATAGAGGCCCCTATAAATTTGATTATGCAAAAATTGCAGTAACGACATTGCTAAGATCATTGTGAAGTTTATGCATGCGTTATATATATATATATATATATATACACACTCGAAACGCTCATCATGTGCCATATAGCCATTATATATGTATTGTTTACGTCTTTTATGCCCCATACATGCATTACAAAATTTCCGAAGTACATTTTAGCAATAACCATTTGAAACTACTCAAATGAAAAATACAGCTTTGGTATAGAAAATTAACTGAGTATCATCAGTATCATTATGTTGAGAATTCTAAGAACAATTTCGGCAATAATCGTTATGTTGGAAGATAGCAGCAATAAATAAAATCGTATTTTTATGCTCACTGTAAAAGTAAATAAAACTTTTAGGTATGCATAGAACGGTGATAAAAAGGGTTAATTTATTTTACATCAGGGTTTGCTTGGAGTAAAATCCATATATAAAACAACTTTTTGATTATTAAAAAATAACTTTAATAATTGATTGCCAAAATTACATTTTTATTTATGAAATTATATATTATAAAAATAACTCTTACTATCTATGATTTTTTAAAACAATAATACCTTATTGTTTATAAAACACAGCACCGCAGCTACTCTATTTTGCGTCTAATGTGAAAGTTTTTATGTTTTGCCAAAGATCTATCTGGCTGGATATATGTTGCCATGACATCTATAACTCTGATAGTGTCATAAATAGTACAAACAGATTAGAATCTACAACGAAATTTTTAGAATAAAGTCTGGTGAAAGTTTTATAAATACAGTAGAACGCCGATTATTGGAACTCCAATTAACCGAACTTCCAATTATCCGAACAGCATATTTCTCTCAAAGAATTCTTTTTAACCGAATTTTCAATTATCCAAATATTTGTCTCTCTAAAAAAGAAAAAAAACACCTAACTTCCAATTTATTTTTTGCTTAAATTATAATCTCTGAAGTTTAGAAAATGATAAAAGAAAAAAAATTAAATAATAAGTAAACAAAAAACAATAAAAAAAAAGAAAACAATTTTTAAGCACTCCAGTACTAACTGGTGCTGTCAGTCCTAAACCTAGATAAAGTGTGAAGGTTTTAGAATAGTCAGGAACATCCCTTAAACTGTCTGCTCATTTATCCGAACTTTTGTTTATCCGAACTAGGGTCGGTCCCGACTTGTTCGGACAATCGGCGTTCTACTGTATATATTGTATTAGAATTACAAATAATCATATTTATTTTTATATGACACAATAAAACAAAATAATGAACTCAGTATCAAATGGTTAACTACTTTTTAATGTAAATAAAGTATAAAAATTGAGCCCATAAACACAAAATAGAGCCACACATAGGTTCATTATTATTATTAATATTTTATTTACAAGATTATGGTAATTGTAAATAAGAAATCCATTTTAATCACGCTGTTTATAAAGAGTGTATAATATCGATACTTTGAAATTTATCTCGATAAAATCATTCAGGAGATAAAATGATAAAATTATCCAGAAAAAAAAGTAAATAATAAAAGATGATTATTACATTTTAGATTCATACCGTTCAAGTATTTGCGTTATTTTTAAAGTAAAATCATATTTAAACACTTACTGATTGCGTAACTTCTATATTTTCATTTGCCAACAGACTTCTAGTTCACTTTGAAAACATTTCAGTAAGAATGTTTAACAACTGAAAAGCTTTCACCCGCTATGACTATTTCTTTATAGATTTTAAAACATTTCTCAGGTTGAATAATACATTAAATAATCATTTTTTTTCTTAACATTACATATCTACGATCTCTTTTAATAGTATACGTTTCCGTTGTGTCTTATTTTTTATAAATTCCTCTTCTGAGCAGATGCAATTTTTTAAAAATAAAAACATGCAATTCAAATTGTTTAAGACCATCACTTAATACAAAATTAAAAAATTATGTTTGCCAATAATTTTATTCCATAAAAAGACTTTTTTTTAAATAACTTAATTATCTTTAAATGTTTATTAATTATATTAATGACTGATTATAATACTTATCCATATACTTTCATATTTAGGTGTGTATACACTATGTGGTTTTAACCAAATATTTAAATAAGAATATAAACCAGATTAAAATGCAATTTAAATCACTAATTTTAATAATATGATCAAAGCTGTTGAAAAGGAAGTTAGATATTTTAACAAAATAAAAAATAAATGTAATGAAATATTTGTGTTCTATAACATATTTATTAGAAGATAACTAAAATCATTGTAATTAAAAAAAAAAGCAAACAGGGAAAATAATATTTTTGATATTTCAACAAAATAAAAAATAAATGTAGTGAAATATTTATATTCTACAGCATGTTTATGAGAAGCTAACTAAAATTGTTGCGGTTAAAAAAAGCAAACAGGGAAAATAATATTTTTACTTACCTAATTTCATTGACGTTGTACGTGATACTTTGATTTTGGGGAACCAATTAAATCCGATAATAAGTACCATAGCAATGACTTGAATCATCTTCAACAAGTCAAAGCTACCGTAATTTTCTCGGGTTTATATTTTGTTCGCTGAACTAACTTGGATCCTGAGAACGTTCTTGTTTCACTTTTTAAATCCGTGTCAACACGTCTATGCTGTCCAGTGTCCACATAATTTCCCGCGTTTATTCTAAAAAGCTTCACTGTTACTTTTATCCGTTATTCTGCGGTGAGTCTTAACAACTGAAATAGTGCAGATGCAGACGATTTTTAAGTTTCGAAGTTCGAAGCAGATGTTTTTTCGGTTTTATTTGTTTTTCTATACAACAGTTTCGGAAGGAAATTAAATGCGTAATAATTTTATCAAATTGTCTCTAATTCAATTTCCTGTTTGAAAATGTTTTATTGTATTTCACCTTTTATTTTTATCAGTTTTATTGAATTGTAAACTTTCATTTACGTAAATTATAATAATAATATTATCCATAATTAGAGTTTACTAGATAAGATATTGCTTAATTTTTCAAAATGTGTATAAATTAATTTAATGGTAATAATGATGACCCCCTCCTTTTTTTTAAAGTAAAATTTATATCACAGGTAATATAAACAAAATATCTTCTTAAAAAATACAACAAGATTATCGAGAAGAGATGAGTTTTTCTTTGCCAATCTGTCATTATCTTAATATTAATTTTCTGTAGAATAAAATATCTTGTAAAATAATTTTTAAAGATATATTTTGAAAACAAAAAATAAAATATGAATAATTAATTATGTCATGGGCTTTGCCTAAATTTTGTACATTAATTTTATATTCGGAAAATGTCAATTTTATTTTAAACGTCTGAAAGAAGTAGAATTAAAAAAAAAGTTACTTAAAATAGTGAAACACTAAGAGGAAAAAAAAAAATGACTTGAATGCAAATTATAAAGCAAGAAATGCATATATGACTAAACTTTGAAGACGCTTTCTGCGTGCTCATTAAAAGCTGCAGACTTAACTGTAATAGAAAGTTTTTAGTATGAAACCACAGAAATGTTTCGACTACTCTTTGAGAAACTTCTACTATAACAGATGATCATTTACAAAAATCTTTATAAAATATAAGTCGGGGTCTGTTTACCTAAACCATTTTTTTAATAATATAAAATTCGCATAATTAGGAAATATTTTTGTGTCGCTGATGAATTAATTACATTTTATGTTATATGAAAATAAAAAGTTTTGGTTAGAGGCACAGAGGCAACTTGGACCACGGTTTAAAAAAATTTTAAATCCGGCAGAAAAATATTTTTTACAGTAAATAACATGATTTAATAATTTTTGTAATTTTTTTAAGTTTCCTAAGAAGTTCACATCTCAGTCACAATGTGACATCACTGAGTGGTGGCATTTTGGTCACAGATGTGACGTGACTACAGTGACTTACAGTGACGTCACAATGACGTAACTGTGACCATGCATGCTATGAGGGTATTTACTTTATTAAGAAATATTTTTATGGGGGAGGGGGGAGTTACCTTATATCGTATATATATTTTTTTATTATTCGGGGGGGGGGGGGAGTTTAAGATACCTTCTTTCACTTATTCCAGTCTTTAATATACTTAATTTACAAATCTATATAAATTCAACTGTTTAAATATTTTATTGCGAATAAGCTATTTAAATTAATTTTATAAAAGTTTGGAGGAGAAATTCCTATAAATATTTATTATTATTAATATAAACAAATCGATCGGTAAATAGAAATTTCCCGTGTACCTAACCTATAATATGCGATTCTTCTGTTAAATAGAACCTCCCCCCCCCCCCCCCCTCGCCAACAGGAATCGACCAACAGATTTTGACTGTTGGGAAAGGCGTCGATTGTCAACACGAAGTGCCTGTATGACTACGTATTTCTGTCGTCTGATAACGCATTCTTTCGTTAACAGATATTTTCTGAAAACAAATAGTTTCTGGCAACTTTTTGCTGCCAGAAAGTTTCTGTTGTTTTACAAAAATATTTTTAACAGTGTAATTCATTACCAGATCCTATAGAAAGGGGTTTCAATATTCCAACATATGAAATGTTTTCATTTTATATGAAAATAAGTGAATGAACCAAAGTAGCTCGCATCAGTAGCTACTTTGTTCCAAAACTTTAAAAATAGTTAAAAAATAAAATAATAAAAATTGCCTCTTTAACACGTTCACGCCGGCGCGGTGGGTCACACTCGACTGTCTCAGAGCTGCCAAGTCTCCGGCTTTATGGATACTAGTATTTTAATACAGAAAATGTTGTTTTATTTAATTAGAACAATTGAGCGATTTAAAGGAATAACATTTTCTCTAAAATAACAGTGGCGTGCAAAAAGCCGGAGACTTGACAACTCTGAGACAGTCGAGTGTGACCCACTGCGCCGGCGTGAACGTGTTAAAACCACACAGTTTACTTCATTGTTTCATTTTAATTGCTTTTAATGCAATTTCGACATTGAAAATTCATATATAATATTTTTTTAATAATGGAAATGTTAGTAGAACCAGGAAAAAGTGGCCCAGAGTAGCCCTCTGTTTACGGTACATTAATCACGGAAAGGAAATCTCAAGCTAATGTTAATCCTATGGCAGTGTTGTTTACAGATTTCTGGATAGCATTTCAATATTTTAAATGATTTCTTTTAAATAGGTTACCTGAGGTCGATAACTTTTATTGTGCGTTTGTACTTTTTAGAATCGAATTTCTGTTTTTTTATGTGTCGATACTTTCACTTTATGAACAGGTTAGAACCGGTTGGAACAGGTTTTGAAAGCAAACTATCCTCTATATCAAAATAGAAAAAGTTCAAGCACACAATAAAAGTTCCGACCTCAGTTACCTTAAGTAAATAAAATAATTTAAAAATATTAAAATGCGGGAAACAAATCTCTGAACAACACTGCCATAGGATTAACATTAGCTTGAGCTTTTCTATTCGTGACTAGTATGGGATATTAACTGTTCTAACTTTTGTGTCAGTTATTGATTTTCAAAGTGGGAATGGTATTAGTTACTGGAGTTATTGACCATGTTTATGAAAGAGATGTTAGTAATAAAAAGAATAATTTAAAATTTCTTATCAACCATTGTTTTTTAATGCATTTGTACTATACTTTCAAAAACAAGTATAAGTATAAAATGGTTTTCAAACTTTGTAATTGTAAGTAGAAGAAGAAAGAATCTTAAAACTTAAATCTTTAAAGTATCAATTATTGGGAGTTTCACGCCAATCCGAAATTCTCAGTATTTATAAATACAACTTAGGGGGCTCGGCCCCCTACGAGCTACGCTCGCCAACCCCCGTCCAGACACCGCAGGCTCTAAATGCACGCTAATTTGATCGGCTTTAAAAAGATTTCGAAAGATTGAATTACAATTTAAAAAACAGTGGCGATCTCCCTATAATAGAATTTCAATTCATTTCTCTTTGATTGGGGAATTTTAACGCCAAATCCGCTGCGGTACTACTTGATTATCCCGACGACCCATTTCGCCAAATTATATAAATCGCCAAACCATTCGCCAAATTATACAAATTGACATAATTTTTATTTTAAATAACGAAAGAACAAATAAATTCGTACAACATTAATAAAAATACAAATAAAACGTCGAAATAAAAATAACTTGATGACGTAGACACGTGTAACAACATTTCAAAATAAGCTAATATAAAAGGAATCTCTCTATTCTAAAAAAAAGTAACTACCGCTGTCACCGCCGCCGCCGCCGGTTTTGAATTTTTTGTGACCGGAGGTCTTTCTTCGTTAATATTAAGAAAAATAATGCATACAAAAATATGAAAATCGGTAGTATTATACAAAAATGTTTGATAAACACGCTGATGCAGACAGTTTTCAGATCGAAGAATTATTTTAAGAGATATTTAATGCTAAAGTTGGACAAAATCGTTTCACTAAAAAAGTTTTATAGGAGCAAAAACTGTTCATAGGAATTTAATCATTTTTAGATCATTTTATGCGTTAGAATTTGCCGGAGTGCAGATTGCATTATTTGTTTTATTTTGACTAATTTTTTGAGGTTTTATTTCTATTTTAAATTCAGATTTTCAGCATTTCTAGAGATATTTTTAACAGATTTTAGAAAGTGATATTAATTTAAACTGTTGCCAACTGTATAAACAGCGGAAACAATAATGTTTGCTTCAAAAAAAAATATATATTTATACGTGCAATAAAATAAAAATTTATTTACACGTGACTATTACAAACAGAAAAAAAACATTTGGAATTAGAATTAAATAATTATATGTACAAAAAGCAGGAACTTATTAAAAATTACGTCATAAAAACTATAATTACACGTGAATTTTAAGAGAGAAAGGAATTTGTAAAACAATAAATTTATTAACATGCGTTAGAAGTCTTAAATAGGAGAAATTACGTCATATTTACGCCACATTACAGTTATTACATAAAATGAACACAAAATAATATTGCAAAACGGTTTAAATTTAGAAATTGCGCTAGACATTTAATTGATATTTTAAGAGGATACTTTTCAACTATTTTCGTTAGGAAAGCACAAATAATATTTAATTTCTAACACAAGTATTTTCACGTGAATATTAAAAAGAGAAAGAATAGTTTGGTCAAAATTACGTCAGATTAAAAACGATTAATTTAAAATGTCTTATTTAAAAGAACTTTCTTTTCACTTTGTTAAAAAATACCAGGAGACAAAGACTCTGTTTACTTAATTCCTTTTATATTAGCTTATTTTGAAATGTTGTTACACGTGTCTACGTCATCAAGTTATTTTTATTTCGACGTTTTATTTGTATTTTTATTAATGTTGTACCAATTTATTTGTTTTTTCGTTATTTAAAATAAGAATTATGTCAATTTGTATAATTTGGCGAGTGGTTTGGCGATTTATATAATTTGGCGAAATTGGTCGACGGGATAATCAAGTAGTACCGCAACGGATTTGGCGTTAAAATTCCCCAATCAAAGAGAAATGAATAGAAATCCGTTTATAGAGAGATCGCCACTGTTTTTTAAATTATAATTCAATCTTTCGAAATCTTTTTAAAGCCGATCAAATTAGCATGCATTTAGAGTCTACGGTGTCTGGACGGGGGTTGGCGAGCGTAGCTCGTAGGGGGCCGAGCCCCCTAGTTAAGTAAACAGAGTCTTTGTCTCCTGGTATTTTTTAACAAAGCGAAAAGAAAGTTCTTTTAAATGAGATATTTTAAATTAATCGTTTTTAATCTGACGTAATTTTTACCAAGCTATTCTTTCTCTTTTAAATAATCGCGTGAAAGTACTTTTGTTAGCAATGAAATATTATTTGCGGTTTCCTAACAAAAATAGTTGAAAATATCCTCTCAAAATATTAAATAAAAATCTAGCGCAATTTCTAAATTTAAACATTTTTGCAATATTATTTTGTGTTCATTTTATGTAATAACTATAATGTGACGTAAATATGACATAATTTCTCCTAAGACTTCTAACGCATGTTAATGAATTTATTATTTTACAATATCCTTTCTCTTTTAAAATTCACGTGTGTTCTTTTTATGACGTAATTTTTAATAAGTTCCTGCTTTTTATACATAATTATTTAATTCTAATTTGAAAGTTTTTTTTCCTGTTTATAATAGTCACGTGTAAATAAATTTTTAATTTGAAGCAAACATTATTGCTTGCGCTTTTTATACAGTTGTCAACAGTTTAAATTAGTACAATTTTCTGAAATCTGTAAAAAATATCTCTAGAAATGCTGAAAATTTGAATTTAAAATAGAAATAAAACCTGAAAAAATGAGTCAAAATAAAAAAAATAATGCAATCTGCACTCCGGCAAATTCTAACGCATAAAATGATCTAAAAATGATTACACTGCCATGTATAGTTTTTGCTGCTATAAAACTTTTTTAGTGGAACGATTTTGTCCAACTTTAGCATTAAATATCTCTTAAAATAATTCTTCGATTTGAAAACTGTCTGCATCAGCGTGTTTATCAAACATTTCTGTATAAAACCACTGATTTTCATATTTTTGTATGCATTATTTTTCTCAATATTAACGAAGAAAGACCTCCGGTCACAAAAAATTCAAAACCGGCGGCGGCGGTGACAGCGGTAGTTACTTTTTTTTAGAATAGAGAGATACTGTTTACTAAATGCTGATACTTTATTCCTTTAATAAATACCCTATGCATGCTGAAGTAGCTGTGTGTAGAGTCTTACTGCTATAGTAATTATTTCAGAAAATTTCTGTAGTGGAAATTAAATCATACAAAAATGTAGTGGAATTTAAGAATGAAAAACAGCATTTTAACTTTTTAATATAATGCTTTCCCAATATTTTTAAAAATAAAAGAAAATCCTCCAAAAATATGCTTATTAAATAGATTTAATATAATATTCAATGAAAAAAATCTTTACTGACATTTATTTGAAAAAGAAATCTTGTGCGCAAAAAAGTTCATTTAGGTTATAAATATTGAAAAATTTGTGAATAACTTTCCTAAAACCTTTTGTCATTTTTTTTTAAAAACGTAAACTGACAACTCTATTATTATACAAAATTACTGACTTAGTCCATTGCATTTTGATTTAACTGACCACGAAGTACTTTATTGTAAACTCTTCACATCCATGTTAGTAATACAAGATTTAATAATGCTACAACGAAGAAAACAATTATATGTATTTTTTGTATTTTTATTATTTAATATACCTCTTTATTTTTGTCCATATATGTCTTATTTTGTCTTATTCACACTTATGTTCATTTTCATATGGGACGGAAAGTAAAAGTTTTTTTAGTGTTTATATTCATCGATTCAAATTACATATTCAGAAATACGTTCAGAGATATAAAACAATAAACATACAGTAAAACCTCCCTAAATCGATCACGTTCCGTTCCAGTAAAAATTGGTCGCTCCGAGAGGTGGTTTGGGCGTATTTTTCCGCTTCCCAAAAACAACTTAAATCTGTTGTAGAAAGAAATATTTTAAATAGAATTGTATTTTAAAATGTAATATGAAATAAAGGGGCGTGAAGTGTATTTTAGAAACAAAAAGGGAAAGAAAATTTACCGTAAGATTATTTTTATAAGCATTTTTATGAAAATGCAGTTAAGCCCTGTAGACGCTCGGAGGGTTAAATTTAGATTTTAATTGTTGAAAAAAAAGGTAACAATTAATGTTACTAAAATTTATTTTCAATATTAGGTAAAAATATAAAAATTTAAGTACCAAAACAAAAGTTAATTACATAAGTTAATTACTACCGAGTTTTAAAAATGAATACATTGACGTTTGCTTTGATTTTGCAGTTTTATCTTTTATAACCTTTATTTTCAATTCCTTTCGAAGTTCAGTAAATAAATTCAATTTTTTTGGCCGGGAACATATAATGATTATTTCATTGATTTACTCATTTCTTTGAGAATTTCCTGACACAATAGGGCAGGGAAATTTATTGACCGTCATACTTAGTTTGTCCCAAGAGTTAAATTCATTGCCTAAAAAGGCACAAAGGGGTTTAAACACTTAAAAGTTACCGAAATAAAAAAAAATCTAAACATAGTTTAGAGGTTTGATGAATAATGCGCGCTCTGGAATTATTTTTCTAATAAAACCTTCTTCAAGCGATCAGGAAAAAAACGGAATTTGTTTCATTTTCTTCAAACAAATTGGTCGCTCTTGGAGGGAGTTCAACTGGGAAGGTCTCTAAATGGAGGTAAATTAGTATTGAGCCTATGAGAATAAATTTCGTTCCCTGAAAAAATGATCGATCATGGAGGCGGTCGCTTAACGGAGATGGTCGCACAAGGAGGTTTCACTGTACTTCAGTTCAAATTATAAATGTATTTATATAAATTGATTTTGTAACCTATTAAAAGCAGGACTCGTGGTATAAATGTATGTCGTATATGCTCCAACCCCTTCCCATATAGTATACTCCAAGTTAGAGCCCCGTTTATCCTACCATTTGGCAAACAAATGTTTTCAACGGTTTCCACAAAATGCAAAAACGATGCAACAATCCGTTCTACTTAGGTATAGATACAATGTTTCTTGTCTATGATTCAGTCGTAGAACTAGTAATAAAGTGGAATTGACATTTCCTCAAAATTCCGAAGCTTCAATAGTAACTGCTTCCGGAGAACCTGATTATCGCCGAGATAAATATGTGTTTGTTTTTACTGGTGGACGTTTCCACCCTTGATAATAAGATCCTGCGGTTTGCCATATTATGACAATATAAACATTCCTCCTGTCCATGTCAGCGAATTTCATTTAAACATTTCTACGCAGTTGGTAGATACAACAACTACATTATCCATCTTTTCTGTTGATGTGCCACATTTTATTTATGTTTCTGTTCTCGTTCCTTTAAAAATATAGTATTTTTGTTTTCTCTTCAGATCCAATTCAGAAACCTGTTTCAAATCGTTAAAAGAAAAAAGTAAATATAACGGTTATCTATCTGTATACCAAATTATCAAATTCTATTATTTTTTTTCTCACCGGGAGAAGTTTTGCATTTATAAAAAATATAGTGGGTTAAATATTCTTTTTTAATCAACATTTTTTTTTTTTTTTTTTTTTTTTTTTTTTTTTTTTTTTTTTAAGACGAACAATTTAGTGTCTTATCCTAAAATTGAGTCTCTTTTTCGATTTGTACCTAGTTAAAATGGCTATGCTTAATCCTATGCCTTAGCTAATAAACATTTCTTTTTTTGCCATTTGAACAAGTTTCAGTTCAGATAATGTCGTACTTAAATTAATTTTTTCCATGCTTTTTATGAAAATGTTAAAAATCAGAAGCAATTGTTGTAGATGGTGTGTATTTTATGTAATTGAAATATTGTAAAATTATTGTTAAACAATAAAAATATTTTACATTTCTCTTCATTTCCGCTTTCCATCCCTGATTAGGTTACAAAGGAGAGTTCAAATAAATTTTCGTTTTTTTTTTTTTTTTTTTAATTATGCTGCTTATAATGTTATTTCTTACTTTTGATTTTTATAATTACGTTGCAGAATGTAACTGCGCGAATGGAAAATGTGCTGAAATTTTTGGAATGATAGAATGCATTTGTTATCCTGAATTCAGTAAATATAAAGTTGGTGTCTGCAAAGGTAATTTCAATAGTTTTGATTTTTTTTTTACATTTTAGACTAAATCCTATCTTTTATATTGTTGAGAAATAAGGTGACCGAACCAGTAGTTGATCAAATAAGGTCGGTGCTATGGGGTTTTTATTACATTTCCTTCCTTTTAAGTTTTAGAAGTAAACTAACATGATTGCTACAACCCTTAATGAATGTCCTATAGTAGGCAAAAGGGAAATCTGCTGAAATTAAGTAGCAACAAAATTATAAGTAAATAGTTTCTTTAATTGCCTTTTCCCAGTAGCTGATCAAACGAAGAAATCAGTCGAAAATTCAAAAATTAATCTTTAAAATATCATGCTTAAGCTGTGATGAACAATAATTCATATAAAGTTATTATTTAAAATAAGCCAGATGGAAGTGTATAATTTTAACTTACAATAATTATCTCCAACTAATCAAAAAATAAATTTTTACTTTTTCTTATTGAGAAAATTTATAAAATGGCTTCTCATATAGCTGATAACAATCTGACAACAGGTGCGCCGACATTCAAACAAAAATATTCTGTCTAGTGCCACGTGTAAAGCTCATTTCCGCCTGAAATTGGCACAATATTTCAAAATTTTGATCAACTACTGGCTCAGTCACCCTATATTCATTATCGTAAAGTCAATGCTTTCTTTCATACTTTAATTTAATTTTCTTCGTAATTATGATCTTTGCTATTAAAAAGTTATTATTAAACGCACCGAAATAATTTCAGTGTTGCGAATAAACATGAGCATGTCATTACTTAAATGTACCTTATCTTAAATTTCAAACGAAAAGATATTTTTTGAAATACACCTTCACTTAGCATGTCTAGCTTTTGACCCATGAGCCGCAGAGTTATCGTAATTTCATCTTCTATTTATATAAAATCCAAGTCTCTGTGTGTCCCTCACAATTCCGGTTGAACCGGCTCATTAATTGCGCCCACGTCAGGGTTATTCTTCCTATGGAGAAATTGGTACCAACTTCAACAATGAGTAATTGTTGAAAAGTACTAATTGCAGGGTTGCCACAATAGCGCCAAATTTCGACCAACTTGGCAAACATATCGCCAAATTTGGCGACAAAAATAAATTGTTATATATGAAGCCAACTTGGCGATAGCTGTCTAATTTGGTGAAATTTCCATTGAAAACCGATTTATCTTTCATAATCGAGCTCACCGCTATTTAATTTAAACTCCACGCATTGAAAGTTTTTTTCAAAATCTATGGGTCAAAATGTAAAGTGTAATATACGTAAATGTACGTTTTTACATCTTATGCCGATGCTACCAATAAAATAATCGTCACTTGACGGCACTGTGCTATCTGATCTCCTAACTGCCCAATTTTAATGTGCTTTATATAGCCGGATTCACAAATTAAATTTTCGGTATTTTTCCAGTATAGGGGACTTGGCGAAATAGAGAAAACTGCCTTGGCAAAGAAGAAAATTTGGCAACATATATTTCCACACTTTAAATTGTGTTATTTTCATCGATCAGTGCGGAACAAGCAAGAAAAACTACTCATATTCTTGCACGTGTGTTGTATATATCTTTATATCTCCTTTTCCGTCATCTTTGACGGACAATCTTTCTAGTATTAATAAAACTCGCCTTCTTTAATCTTTTATGCCCCGACAATACTTTAAAGTACCATTAAAATAATTTTCTATAATATTCATTTAATGGGTGTTGTACCTTTTAAACACGATGAAGTTTAACGAAAAATTTCAAAGTTTTAATTAGTCTATCTTCAAAACATTTTTATGTATAAACATGAAATTTTGAATATTGATTAAACAGATTGTTCTCTGTAATATGCTGTCATTAGAAATTTATTAGCCTTTTACAGAATTTGTGCATTCTTGAAATCAAAGTAGCTTTTTTTTTTTTTTTTTTTTTTTTTTTTAATTACAGAAGTCATTGCGCGCATGATATCTTGAGAAAGTATGTATTACTGTCATGAAATTTGGTAAAGATACTAAACATATATGTGTGTTTCAAATGAACTACTCTTAAGCCAAAAGTATTTCCTTAACTATATAAAAAAATATTTTTGTAAAAAAAAATCAAAATTTTATTTTTTAATGAATAAAAATATTCATAACTAAAAATATCACCACTTTAAATACTTAAAAGTAGTTCATTTGAAACACACATATTTGTTTAGTACCTTTACCAAATTTCATTACAATCCATACATACTTTCTGAATATATCATGTGCGCAATGACTTTTGGAGTAAAAGAAAGAGCTACTTTGATTTCAACAATACACAAATTCTGTAAAAGGCTAATGAATTTCTAATGGTAGCATATTACAAAGCACAATCTGTTTAATCAATATCCGAAATTTCATGTTTATACATGAAAAGGTTTTGAAGATTGATTAATTGAAACTTTGAAGTTTTTCGTTAATTTTCGACGCGTTTAAAAGGTACAAGACCCCTTAATACATCCATTTATAGTAATACAGTTTACAATGAGTTATACAGTAGATTCCCTCAAATCCGCTACCTTAAAATCCGCAAACACATGAAATCCGCACATCATCGCAGATGTAAACAATGAAACTTGAGATGTACTTTGAAACAATGAACTTGAGATGTAGGGGTAAAATTATAATTTTTTTTAGTTTTATATCATTCCTTTTGTATTTTAATATGTAATTAATCCTCTATAATCTGAATGAATTCATGCTCTTTCATAAAGGGAGTACAATTTATTTCTGAAAAAAAAAAAAAAGATATTGCTAATATATCTTTGGTAATCACAATCTTTTTACCCTACTGAAAAGAAGGGTTATGTGTTTCACGCGTATCTGTGTATGTGGATTTCTTTATACCTTTCGAAACATCCCAACGGCTGGATGGATTTTTATGAATGAGGTCTCTATCGATTCGTCTTAATCTTCCAATTGTTATAGGATAGGTTTTGTTTTTATAAATTTAACATGACGGCCGTAAAATACAAAACGGCGGTAGAGACACACAAAAAAAAAACAAAATTACGTGCCATATTGAGTGGCATATCATTGGAGAGATCTTTCAAAATGAATACGATGTTCCATTGACTATTTTACAGTCAGAATTTCCGTTTAAATATTACACAACCTGAAAGTTATGTATGTAGGATTTCTAGCTTTACTGCAACTCTAACCTTCAAGGACATCTATAGGCCTCATCAAAACAGTTTTTATAGATAGGAACCAATAATTAAACACAACTTAAAAATCATCAATACAAGTAAATAAAAAAATAGGTAAGCAATATAAAAAATAGTTTCACATTGATGGGAAATAATTAATTATTTGGCTGTTATTCAGTCGGGTTTTTTGATTTTTTAAATTTAATTACTTGTTACCAAATCTTTTTATGTATTAATCGAGATTTTTTGGGTATTAAGACTGGCTAAACATGAAATAAAACTTCCTTACATTATGATTTTGATGTGAATTAGAAGGGTACCATTATGAGGGAAGTTTCATTCAATAATTCAAGGGAAATGTATCTTATCTTCATTATGGAGATTTAACTTTACTTTTAATAATTTAATCATTTTAAAAAATATCTTACTTCTTATTATTTTATTCTCTTATTACTTTGCTTAATTATTTTAATATTTTTCTATATTTCAACGTTTCTTTATAATTTTGATTTCATTATTATATTCAAATTACTATTTAAAAAGTGTAACCAAAGCAATGACCAGAAATCCGCAAAATTCCAAAATCTGCACAACCTCTGGTCCCAAGCAATGCGGATTTGAACGAGTCTACTGTATATAATTTACTTTATCTTGTTCCAAAATAATTATTAGTTGCACAAAACAATTATATTGTAATGACGTTATGATTGTATCATCCGTATCATCTATAATACTCTTGTTATTACAGCATGCGACTGTGGTGAAGGAGCTAACTGTACTTTTATGTCTAATTCTTCGCCTGAAAAAAATAAAAAGTGCATATGTCCGAAAGGTTTTCTAGAAGCAGATGGAGTGTGTGTAGGTAAGATTCTAAGCATTTTACACATTAAATTAAATAAACCTACGAGACTCATTGAGCAAAACTATACTTGATTACAAGTTACATATTAATGAAGTCGAATATAGTTTATAATTTTAAAAAATTCCTGGTTTGTTATGCAAAAACGTACATACAGTACAGTATCGACGACATTCGAATGACTAATATTTTGAACTAACATCTCTGATAGATTAATATTTTTATGTTGTAGCTATGATAAAAAATGGCGTATCTTTCGCCTAATCTCCACCTCACAACATTATGTACCTTAATGCAGAATGACATCGTCTTAGCATGTTAAAAAACATAACAGATGTTCAATATAAGTAGATATAAAACAACGTTTATAGCATCAAACCACTTTTTTATTGTAATAATAAATGTTCCTCCAGGTTTGCTTAATTTACATTTTACATAGTACGGTGTTTGTCAACTTATGCATTTAACTGAAAAGAATGAATCTCTTTTAGATAAACACAATCCATAGTTTCTTGATCCAGCGTAAAATTTGTCTGCGCTAAGACCTTGTAAAATCTTCCTTCTGGCATTGTTATAATTTTTTTTTCAGTTTTAATGTCAGTTATGTGGCAATAACCTTCCAGTATAATATTCAAATAAATTAGCGTATTATTTCTAACATTCACATTTGTAATGACCATATTCCGCTGTATCACTTAATAATGCCACTTTATTTTAAATATTATTTCAATTAACTATTTTGCAAAGTATTCCTTTGATGTTCAAATTGATATTTGGTATTTAGAATTTCTAGTGTTTCTGTTTATTTATTTCTTTGGCAGAAATGCATTTATTCCTCTGCATCAAATACTACACAATAGAAATGTATTCACATAATGTCTATCCAATTGCGCCCGTCATCCTAACCGTTTGGATTTTTCGTGGTTTTCTTCGAACTTTGGGAAACCTTGCTTAAATACGGGATAGGGTCCCTTAGAAAGACCCCCATGAAGGGCACTCCCCCTCGTACCTATATCCCTCATGCAGATAATCGGCCGTCATAAATAGCACACACATAATGTATATATAAGGTTCATTTTACATATGTTAGAATGGCATCACTGTATACTTTATTTTGTGTCTCGAAGTAGTCAACAGAAGTATATTACATTCAATTACAAAAAATATGGTTATTACTATTTGCAAATGGTATTGGCCACATAACAATAATCTGTCAATAAAGCACTAAACTTGCACTTAACGTTGATGTCATGCTCAGATGTTCTTACTGTGATCAATCTGGATGAAATATATATTTTATAGACTCTAAGCCACAGGTTCATTATGTATCGAAAATTGTATTTGTTAAAAATTGTAAAAATGGTCCTTGCCATTGACGGTTGTTTTGCTGTGGTAGCTTTACCCAAACAAAATTCTTGTTGAACTTAGTTTAGAACGTCCCTGTCACTCAAAGTGCACCTGAAATATTTCTTCCGAAATTTCAAATGCGTGGGAATCAGTTACCCTGGAAATGTACTTTCATTTAGCAATATTTTTATTTTATTAAGGCTCAGTTCCGATTATACGTTCTCTCATTAAATTAAACCTTCAACAAAATTTAAGCAAGAATTTCTGATTAACAGTTAAACTCACTCCCTTAATTTTCTCTTTGCAAACAAAAAAAAAAAAAAAAAAAAAAAAAAAAGGGGGGGGGGGTGGCGAAAATCTTGTGTATAGGTATATTGTAGGAGAATAAGTATGATCTGAAAATCTTTTGTGCAAAATATATATACATTTTACCCAACATCGTGGGAATAGATTTAAAACCTTCTACGCACGTGACAATAATGCAAAAGCAAAACCGTAAACATTTACGTTTTCTGATATAAGGAAGATGTTGTATTATCTCTAGGATTTAAAGCTTATCTCTCTCACGTTCATTTTTATCTATCAAACTCAGAAAAAATGGCTGACAAAAATAGAGCGCCAGGGAGCTTTATACTAATAGAACTTATTTTCATTGCTTTAAATGTAATTCCAGACATGAAAACTGTATATTTTTAGCGTTCATTTGTAGTGATAAGGCTACAATAATTGCATAATACATATCTCAAGAATACTTTTACAAAGGAATAGCTATAACAAAAGATGAGTAACTGTTTTTTTTTTATTTGATTAGATCCGGATACTGACAACCCGTGCCACAACGACCCCTGTAAAAACGGAGCACGTTGCGAAAAAAATGGAGTTCAAGCAAATTGCGTTTGTCTCCCAGGGTATAGTGGACAATTCTGCGAAATAGGTAATTTTTTAATACTATATTAGTACTTAATATATTAATGTCTTTTGCATTTCTTATATTTAATGCGTTAATAATTCTAATTTTACTTTCAAACTTTAATTATCAGAACAGCTAATGTCCTTTTAATGATAATAATTAAAAAATAGTTTTTATGAAATATTTGAATTAACAATTTGTTCTTTTAGTTGAAAGGTCAGATAATTAGAATACTTCTAATTTTTATTATTAACCCTTATCGTCGCTATGTCACTTCCCACGTGACAACAGGACAAATGTATCTTACATGAAATTTATTCAGTTACACTGTTTCTTTCTTTCTTTTTTTTTTTTTTTTTTTTTTTTTTTTTTTAAGAAACATTTTTCTTCTACTTTGAAACTGTGCAAGAGAAATGTATTACAATATTTATTTTTAAGCTATTATGGTGCGCATACAATATAAATATAGAATCATGTATAAAAAGCTAGTGTCCGATAAGGGTTAATGAATAGATAGTATATTTTTAAATATATATATATATCTAACGAAGTTTGAGAAAAACTTAATGCAAAACTTAAATTGTTTAACCCCTTGAAGAGTGGGGTATATTATACCCCATCTAATTTTAAACAAGATTTGCAGCAGAAACTTTTAATTAAAGTTTACTTTTATGACTTTGTTGGGAAAAAACCTTAAAAAATTCCTTTTACTTATTTTGAAATAACCTTTTTCGAAAACTCCTTTGCGGATTCCGCATTACAGAAACGGAATTACTTACCCCTGCATGAGTTAAAAAACTTTCCGTACAAATGTTTTAAAGTTATTTTCTTGTTAAACATTTTTTCTCGTCCTTATTACATTTTCATTTATATTTGAAATAATAAACATCTTTATCACAATTCAGCTTATTTGTATTTTTAAAAAAGTAGATTTTATTATTCTACCCTATTAGTTTAATGTAAAAATATGTTTTATTGTTTTCAAAGCCTTTAAATTTATTGATGATCGATTTCCATATACATTTTCTATTGACAGAGAATTTTAATGGCAATTCATAAAATACAGCTGTATTTATAAAAAGTAACGCAGCGCCAGACGATCTATCATAAATGAAAAAACTTCATGTGTAAAAATATTTAATAATAATTTTAATAGATAAGCAATAAAATTATAAAATGCTTCATATTGTATCTTAAAAAATATCTTAAGAAAATCTTAAATATCTTAAGAATAAAATTTATAAATTTCACATGGCAGATTCTCTGATTATTGTTTAAGATATGTAAATTATTTTGAATGCAAATGGAATGAGGAAATTTACTTTATATTTTTCTATTATGTTTCAACGAGACAACATTTATCAGAAAGTGGCAACATGCTGATAATTAAATATGATTATGGGATACAGGACCTTTGAGTTTGTCGAAAAAATCCAAAACCTTCCCTTTTTCAAAGGACCAAAACACAAATAATATGCAATTAAAATCCTCCTTTCTGCTTCAAGTATATATTCTTGGCTATATTATTAAGAAAAATAAATGTTGTGCATACAACATTAATATTAAAATTTTAAATTAAAAAATTCATCTCACTAATGTGTGAATTAAAATAATTAAGTGTTAAGCGCATCACAAAACTGTAAATCATGCATATAGAAAACTATTTTTGAACAAAATACAGTAGAGCGCAGATTATCCGAACAAGTCGGGACTGACCTTAGTTCGGATAAATTGACCGATAATTTAAGAGATGTTCCTGACTATCTTAAAATCTTCACACTTTATCCAGGCTTAGGACTGCCAACACCAGTTGGTGCTGGCGTGTTTAAAAGCCTTTTTTAAGACTTTTTAGTGTTTTATGTTTACTTTTTTATTATTTAAAATTTTCGTTTTCTTTTTTATCATCTTCTGAACTCCAGAGATTATAATATAAGCAAAAAAGCTTTCAATTTCTGCTAGTTTCAAAGAAGAAATTCTTTTTAATGCTGCCATATCTCGAATTCTTCTTAAATATGTTAGTTGAACACGATCAGCGTTCTTCTGGCATTCAAGCCATTTCGTATCTGTTTCCAAGCATTTTAAGGCTTCGTTCTGTGATGGACCTGGATAATTTTCAGAGAATCATTTTCGTTCTCAATTTCTTAAATTATTTTTTCGTCGTTACTGCTCCCGGCATACACTAATCAAGGATTCGATTTCGCATGCTAAATCTGATGGGAAAAGTGAGAGAAACTGGGTATTTGGATAATTGGAAGCTCGGTTAAAAAATTTTTTGAGAGAAATAGACTTTTCGGATAATTAGAAGTTCAGTTAATTGGAGTTCCGATAATCGACGCTCTACTATAGAATCGTTATGCACCTATTTCTAAATTAAAACAAAATATACACAAAAAGATTCGTTTAAACTTAAATTTTAACAAAAAGTAAAAACAAAAACAAAATTTTCAAAAAAAATTTCAAGTTTTTCCAGTGCAAAAAAAATAAATAACTAAAATATGGGAATATTTTTGGTTTTAGCATTAAGACTATAAAGAACAACATGCTTGGATAACTTTTTAAAGCTGTAGCTTATATAGTTCGAATGTAACAATGCGCACAAACTCCAAATTTATTAATCTCAGAAAACGCGTTTTAAACATTCACTATCAACGGACTTTCAAATGTAATCACCGTTTATAAATGATTATAACTCAATAAAAAAGTGCATATTTGTGAATGTGGTTTTTTGCATATTGTTCAGAATTTTTTTAAGAATTCAGAATAAAACAAAATCAGAAAACTGATTTTTTAAAAGTTTTAAAGTCCTGTTTCCGTTAATTGAAAAGGTTTCATTGTTGAGCCTGGCTTATTGATCTATTAATTTTTCATTTGATTTTTAATAGCATTTTAACAAATAAAGAAATCTCCGAAAATAAATGAAAAATGCCAGCCAAATAATAATTGAAACGAAAAAATTATTTCTTCAAACAAATTTAACATTATAACTAAATTCATAAATGAAATATTTTTTTCACAGATTAGAAGACTATCATCAAAATCAACCCGTTTCAGTTTTGCTCTTTATTTAGACTATTTTTTAATTAAAAATTGTATTAAAAATAAAATTTTTATTTATTTTATTTATATTCTACTAGCGTATTAATGTTTTTTTTTTTTTCACTTTTATCTATCTTGAATAAAAGAGAGTGTTGTAATAATTTTAATTAAGTATAGTATAATTTTTTTTTTTTGACTTCCAGTATTTGACGTTGACGGGGTTACACATTTTAGGAGTCAGAGATCCCCAAAACCTTTTTTATATAAAATGTCTGTCTGATCGTGTGTCCGTATGTCGCTATTGTACCATCGAAAAGTGTATGAAGTTATGCATAGAATTGAACCAAACTTTTTATGTATGCTTTTGGTTGGTACCAGCACGTCTTCCTTAAATTTCGAAATATTCCACCGGAAGAGGTGCAGTAATAGCGATTTCGGTATAATTGTATGGATTTTTAGTTGTTCCATTCTACATCTGCGGCTCGTGCAGCGACGGGAAATTTGCATCCTGCTAGGCCGGCTGTTCGAAAACAGCTGATATACTGCAGAATAACGAAAAACTATTGATTTTATTAAATATCATGATCGAGGTTAACTTGTTTTTATTCCGATTAATCTTCTGAAGCAGACATATAAGATAAAAGTCATAGTTGGTATAGTATTGAAATAATAATATTTAAGTATTAACATTTGTAACTACTTTTGCAGCTCAAAATTTAAATAAAAATAGAAAATGTTTTTTTTTTCTTATCTTTATATTCAAATATATAAAATTCGATGCACAGTTTTATTTATATATCTAAACCAAACTTGTATAAAAAATATTGGTTTATTTTCATTGATATGGAATGCGCATGTAGCATTTTGAAAAGTTCACTGTAATATCTAAAATATTACAGAAAATACCTTTTTTTTATGTATATGCATAAAGCATATAATGTACCTTTGAATAATATTTAATGTTAAAATAAAAAAAAAATGATTTTAAAGGTCCTTGTCCCATTAAGATGTAAGAGATAAAGGAGTGTTTAGCGATTGGCACATCCAAATAATTTTAAATGCGAAAAAGCTAGTTTCGTATTTTGTAATTTATTCATTTTTTTAGAATATTTTATGTTACTAATAATTGCTTTGAATTTTTGCTTTCCAGATGTATGCACACCAAATCCTTGTAAAAATAGAGGAAAATGCCAACGAGATACGGGAAAAGCAGCCTGCATATGTGATGATGCTTTTACCGGCGATAAATGCGAGACAGGTAAATCATATGGAATACATTGCTCTGAAAGCATGCAGTGTTCCAGTCAAGATAAAATCATATAAAAATATATTCAAACATCATTTTTCTCTAATTATTAATAATAAAATAAAATCAGAGGAGTAGTTCCATTTGCATTTATATTTTGTTTAAGAATTTTAGTACTTCTTAAACATACGATTTCGTTTATAGGTATAAAATATAAGTGAAAACAAGATTTTTAAACATAATTTTAAGCATTTTGCAGTTTTATCTAAAAGTAACTACATACATTATTTCACTAAACATATTTTAATATATGGAATTATACACTAGTAATAATACGTGAATACATGAAAAGTAAGATTTCAAGTATAATCAACAATTCTATGAATATAAATTAAAAACTATTAAAGAAAACTTTTTTATTTTAGGTCTGTAAATTTATCCCTTTTAGACATGCTCACAAAGGGAAAAAATATTTTTAGTTTTACTTTTCTCTACCTATAATAGAAGAAATTATTTTAATCGGAATTCTATTTCCGGTTTTCGACAAATTTACGCACTTTAGGAACCAGAGATCCCGAAAAACTTGCATGATTATAATATTGGTACCTTTGTAAAGAATTGTGATTGTTCATCATTTCATTTAAGAAAAATTCTGTTATTTTTTAACTTATAGTTTAAGTACAAGTTGTATATTTTACTTTAATATGTTAGAGGTAAATTAAATTCAAATTTATATGGCAAAGTTAATTTTGCTCTCAACTATTTCTTTTCTTTTTTTAGATAACGATTATTTATATTCTAGTAAATTTGTGAATAACCCATATTTTAGAGCACAAAATATGTTGCAACTTTATACAGGTATTTATTATTCGGTCAGTTTTAATCGCAGAAGAATGTGCCTTTTTTTTTTTTTTTTTTTACTTCTTAGAGTAAAGGATATTTTTACAAAATTTAACTTATATGTCCGTGGGACCGTTTTAAAATTTAAATAATGTAATTGTTTAAGATTTTATTGACTCAAATCGCTTTTACAATACTTTTAAACTTAATTACAACATTTTTGTAATTGGAACTATATGTTTATGCCTAACGGTTTAGGAATTAAGGGGACCAGGTTAGCGAAATTTGGGGAAAAAATCGATTTTTACATCATTAGATAATTTAATCTTTTATATTTCCAGCCATGTGCCACACGTGTTTACATATAAAAAAAAAGTTTTGGAATTATTCATTCTTTCTAAGAGTACTTCACAGATCAATGGCCATTTAAATATTTAATTGACTTTTTCTCAGAACTTGGATTTTTCATGTTTGTGTTCCCTTTTTTCAATATCTATTAAACTTAAGAACCCAGATTCTTTTAAATATTTATATTATGCTATATTGTATACTTTAACACAGGGGTTTAACGATTTGTTGAGAATTATTTATTTTAGGTTGTTAAATCTTACCAAAAATACTAATTTATAAATGACTTTCAATAAATAATTAATAATTAATCTGTAGCTTCACTTAGAAAGAAAGTGGCCTGTTAAAATACGTAAAGCATGTTATTCTAACTACTCTAAAAAATCTAGACCTCTAACTTTGACCATTTCTGAGAAAAATGTGCATAAAATTGGTGAATTTAACATGGAAGAGATAGGGCCATCACGGTCCCCTTAAGCATTGGACATTGTTAAGAGTGAACACCGTGTATATATGAACCACAATCATTTACTTTACTTACACAAAGGCAGAAGTATAACAATTTTTTAGGAACAAATAGCTTTCCTTTTGTTGGTTAATCAATATCAAATTTATGTTCACCAAATATATATATATATATATATATATTTGATCATAAAAAGTTATATATTTTTTTTATTTATAGAAAAATGTTCACTAATAAAATGTGAAAATGGTGGAAAATGTGAAATCAAAAATGAAAATGCTGTCTGCACTTGCCCAGATGAATACACAGACGATTATTGCCAAACAGGTGAGAAAGATTATAGTAATTAAAAAATATATACACATCCAGTTAATCTAACAAATGTGTGAGCATAATGAATAAAAAAATGTACACTTAAACATGTCTTAACTTATACTAGGTTGAGCAAAAAGTTCTGGGAAATTTGTGAAAGTTGCGTTGTTATGCGCAAATTAACAACAAAATTAACAAGGACTATTCTTCAAAGTAGAGACCATCATAGTCCACGACTTTCTGCCATCGTTCTGCCAGATTCCGGGTTTGTTGGAAGTACCATGGTGGCTCCGTGGAATCAAAAATCTCTTGACATGCTGCTTCAACTTCATTAAATGTTTCATATCGACGGCCCTTGAAAAAGTGTTTGCATTGATCGAAAGAAGCCATAATCAGATGGAGTCACGCTCTAAACTCCTATAGATAAACCATTAGTACTCCTATATACGATTCCAATTCTGGTTATAGATCTGGTTATATATGAATATTAGATTAAAAATTTCACAGAACTTTTTTCTCAACATAATAATAAGTTTATAAAATGTCATAGTACTAAATGTTTTTTTTTTTTTTCGAAATTTTTTACTGATTCTACGATTGTTAAATATTAGCTTAAAATTTTAATCCAGTATATTAAAAAATACTCAATCTAATTTTACATAATTAAATATGTGTTTAATTTATTATATTATAAAGTTTTTCATTTAATTTATTGTGTTATCTAATCTATATTTAATTATGTCTAGCAAAATGTTCCTTGATAAGATGTCAAAATGGTGGAAAATGCGAAATTAAAAATAAAGAGGCGATGTGCACGTGTCCTGATAATTACACTGGAGATTTTTGTGAAAAGGGTAAGAATCAGTGAATATTAAATCAATGCAAATATTATCTTTATAAAATTTTTAAAGTGTTTTTTCTATTTAAAATTTTCTTTATTTTGATATTGAAAATTTAATAAGTCGCATTCATTTCATGCGAGCCTTGCTGAAACAAGCACGCGTTTAAAAAGGACAATTTGCACGTTAAAATATATTTCATCATTTAAACCATATTAATGCTTTATCTCTTTTTACGGGAAACAAAAGCAGAATCACGTCTAAAAAGTGCAAAATTTCTGCCAATTATAATGGAATTTTGTCGAAAAGTAGTGTTAAAAAAATCCCTTTCTTATCGGACACTTTCTTTCTCAGTGATAACGTCAACTGTATCTCAAAATTTAGTAATGCATAAGAAGTAAGTTTAAACATTCGACATTTAACGGGACAAGGGACCTTTAAATTTTTTTATATTTTAATAAATTACTGTTTCAATGCTACTGAAGGAACAACTATATGTATTATGGCATATATTTATCACACAAGAAAAAAAAATGGGGGAGGGGGGAATAAGGAATTTTCCTGAATATTTTCAGCATTTTTAAGAAATTTCAAAATGTCCCAACCTCACTTCTTATCAATTAAAAATTCCCAATATTGTTATACCAGTTTGATGTAGTTATACAAATAAAACTGTGCATCGAATTTTATATATTTGAATAGAAAGGTAAGAAAAAAAATAGTTTCTCAATTTTATGAAATTTTCAGCATTTTTGCATATTTCTGCACTTAACTACCTTTATATTTTCCAATTATATTTAGTTTAAAAAAACTATGCACAGTTTTATTTCTATATGTAGACCAAACTGGCATAAAAATATTGGAGATTTTAATTGATATGAAGTGAGGTTGAGACATTTTTAAAGTTCTCGATAACGCTTAAAATATTCAGGAAAAGTCTTTATTTTTCTCTCCATTTTTTAAAATTTCTTGTGTGATAAATATATGCCATAATTCATATAGCGTGCCTTTGAGTAGCATTTAAGGTGGAAAAAAAAAAGAAAAGAGTTTCAAGGTCTCTTGTTACTTTAAACATGCATACCCACCCCTTATCCAATACATAGGACTCTAAAGAATAGAGGGCGGGTGAAGGGTTAAATACAACCGATCGGTGAAATACAGAGCTTTTTTCGGCTTGTTTGATATAGTCATTCACTTGTCGCATGACTAGAGGATGCGACAATAATGAAAGGATATCCGTAACGTGTTTCTCACCTTTCCCAGGGGAGAATTTCTTTTTGTTGATTTTATGCTCTTTGCTTCGAAATCATTTAACAGCAAGAAAAAATGTCAGAATTAAAAAAAGAGTGCTTATTAAATAAAATCCAGAGAAATAATTTATGGCTCATTTTTCGCCTATAAGCATTCTAAAGAACGTTTCAAATAATGTTCCTTTTTAAGTTTTTCATCTGAACGACCGAAAAAAGTGAGCAATGAAAAAAACCCTTTTATAAAAGATCTCGATTATGGGGAATATTAACTAGCTTGTTCTCGTAGGTTATTTAACTATTAAATTTAAAAAATATATATGAACTCAATAGATATAAAACAGCAGTAACTATTTTGATGTTAGTTGAAATTTTCCTGTTAAAAAAAAAAGGGAAGTGATAAATTGTTGTAAAGTACGTCATTCATGTCCTTTGGCATTACTGGTTTTGTAGGGGCTTTGACCTCACACTGTTAAAAAAAAACTTGTGAAAATACGGAGAATCAATTGGTAATGCATATCTTAACCCTTTAGTGCGCAGCTTTGCATATATGCAAACAAGACCGTTTAGAATTTAATAGATTTTTTTTATTCGTATATGCCTAATTCACACCAGAAAATTAAAATAGCAATTTGCTTTAATTAATAACAGACATTTCGTATTGAAATGAAGCGAAATTAACCATTGAAACTTGCTGGTGTACGTAATTTTTAGAACGTATTCTATCATGGGAATTTTAAAGGTTAAGTTTTATAAAATAAATAATTATAGAAAAAAAGGTATTTCGAGCCATACTTATTAAAATATTTACTAATTTGCAATATTTTAGCGTAAAACAGCCGCACGACAGTGGTTTTTACTTATACTGTAGATGTGCAAGAGAAGAAAAGATTGACGCATTATGTGAAAAATGTATCTCTGATTTTTTTTTTTTTTTTTTTTTTTTTTTTTGTTATTTTTCCTATGTAATAAACTTTTCAGAGAATCTTATATAAAATTTTTTCGAAACAAAATAAAAAATCGCGCATTTAATGGTTATGTCTTATGTAAAATTGTAGAGATTAGAAAAACAGAGATTCTGTAAAATATCAGAGACATTTTTGGGGGTAAATTTATAGAAATAAAATACACAAGACTCTGAAAATTTATTTTATTTTTTGTGATAATTCAATACATTTTCAAAATTAGTGAATTTTTGAACGTCGCAGTATTAGAAATTTTCGAGTAAATGTAAACTGCTTTATCATTTTTTCTTGGCATCATTTCGAGACGGTCCGAGATTCGTTCCCGAGTCCTCTGATTTGGAGATGAACATTTTACCGGTTGTGCTATGCGTGTTGTTACTAAAGTGTGCAAAATATGTATTTTTTTTTCTTTATTTCTAACCGCTGATAAGGCCCCCTACCTACTGGACTATGGTCCAGTTTTATGGGTTTGAGTGCCTGGAAGCGAGGCGAATGATCACCACATGACGGTGATCTGCTCCTAGAATGTCTTTTATGATTCAACGGGGATTTACTTTTAATATTACCCAGCTTCATGCACAGCTGCAAAAATGACTTCGATAAAAATCCAGAATAACTCCAGAGAGGCGAATTCTTCCTTTTTTAAAATATATTAAATTTAATAAAACAATTTATAAACCAGATTTTATTTAATACTAGTGTAAATACCCGTCCTAGGAGGGTGGGTAAAAATTGTGTTTTTCACTTAAAATTTGAAAAACTGGTAAAAAAATAGTTGACAATATGGGAGCGTTTAGATGAGCAAAGTTTGGCTAGTTTATGATCTAATATCTTAACACACAATCAGCTTTTACAATATTTCTGGGTAGACCAGGTTTTCCGGATAATATACTATAACAAAATTAAGATTTCTTAATAAAAGAAAAATTTAATAAATATGCAATAAAAGTGCTTAATTAAAACAGTCTGCTGCAACTATTGATATAATACTATTTTTTTAATAACACTTTGAAATTGTATTTTTATCGTTTACACCCCTCCCCTTCCCCCCCCCCCTCGATTTTTTTTTTAAATATATATGTTTATTAATAAATAAGTATCGCGGATTGAATCCCATCCGTCTAATCCCCTAAGCTTCTGTTCTCCTGATGCGAAGATATAAATCAAAAATTATTAATTTTACTTTTCGTATAAATATTAATTTTTTACTTTTAAAATATGGAATATGTTTTTTTTTTGTTTTTTTTTTTAAATTTAAATTTAAATTTACATACACCTGTATATAGAAAAAGAACTTATAAGTAATGTGTAATTTAAAAATAAGTTACAAATTGCCAGGATATTATTTCGTTGAGGGGGGGGGGGGGGGAGCGACTAATCCCGTAAGCTTCTGTCCTCCTGATGAAAAGCTATAAATCAAATAACTTTTCGTACAAATATTATTTTTTTTAACTTTAAAAATATGGAATATGTTTCATTTCTTTTTTAAGTTTAAATTTACATATACCTGTATATGGAAAAGGAAAATATAAGTAATGTGTAATTTAAAAATAAGTTACAAAATAATAAGACTAATTTTTTTAAATTGATTACTTTTTTAAAAGAAAGTCAGTTTTATCAATTTTTTTCAGGGAAAAAAAAAGGATATTTTAAAAAATACCATATCATTGTTTTCCGTGGTTAAAATTCCTTACATGTCGCAAAGAAAATTTAATATGATTGCAACTTAATACTTGAAATAATCTCAGTTAGGAAGAAGTGTCTACCACTGCTCAATTATCAGGATTTGTAACCTTGAGAAGTAATCGCGGGATTCTTGTTTCATGTCAACCAATAGGAGAATGGAACCTTTCACCCTTGAGTCTCTTCCTCAAAGACATGTAAGATTGATGGATTCGCCCCGCCCTGCGTTACACTGCCTTTTATTATACAGAGATTTCTAATAAAATTCTAAAGTAATTTTTGAAATGTACAGTTTGAACTATACGTTATAACAAATATAAAAATATTTAAAAATAAAAACATGAAAATCTCTACAGGAAATCTGATATTAGAAAAGAAAAGTGTTTGTAAAATGAAGATTGAGAAACTCAATCAAATGCATTTAACCGAAAACTGGCGTAATTTTTCTGTCTGGTAGTTTTTCTGTGTTTTACCAACACTTTTAATAGTGCAGTATTACGATTTTGACTAAATAAAGTATAACCCCAACAAAGATACATCGGACTGTATTTTATGTTAACTTTATAATGTTAAGTTAATTTTGGTTTTGAGAGATTTGAACAGTTAATAAAAGTAATTTGTTTAAATATATGTATAGCTGTAATATTTTTATTATTTTTACGGTTATTACGAATAACAGTTCAAAGGAATATTATTATGCTTTCCATGCTTCTTGAGTTCCACCGTATATCCGTGTTTTTTAAATTGAATACATTTTCGTAATTTAATGCCTTTTTTCTGATTTGTAATTGATGACATATAGATAAATGCTCACTTATGAAATGCCAGAATGAAGGAACATGCGAAGTAAAAAATGGCAGGGCACTTTGCATTTGTCCGGATAAATACACTGGCGACAGCTGTGAAACAGGTGAGGATGATATTTAAATTCTAAAAGTTTATTTATTCCCTTTTAACAATAGTTTTTTTTAAGGGTTTTCAGGACTCTTAAAAATAGAAAAAAATTAAAACAAAGGCAATTTTAACATTTAATATCTTAAAATATATGTGATTTAAAAACAAAATTTGTATTGGATTAAAAGATATAAGTATGTTTTTTTTTCATTTCATGAATTAAAAAAAAAATGCAAGATACAGAATTAGTATCTATAGTGCGCCCCAAACTACCAAACATTTGTCGAGCAGAAAATTGTTTTAACAGCTTATGCGCAGGATTACAAATTAAAGGGAGATAACTCAACTTATAAATATGAATATTACAGAAATATATGTTTATGTATGTAAATGTTAACACGTACTTAAACGCGGCAATACGAGTTCTTCCATAGTCCTAAAAGGTTGAAAGAGTATGAAAAAAGGTAAAAAAGTAAAAAATAGCAGAGCACTTTGCATTTTTCCGGATAAATACACTGGCGACAGCTGTGAAACAGGTGAGCATGATATTTAAATTCTAAAAGTTTATTTATTCGCTTTTAACAATCTTTTGTTTACCTTCAGTTGGTTCATCCATGTAAAGATGGAACTTTATAAACGATTTTCCATTAACTTCTTGATGTAAAAGTTATATAAAAACATTCTACACAAATCTGATTCCGTTGGCAACGTATTGTAATATTTTTAGAAGTTAATTATGAAATCATAAATTGATTTTAAGGCATTTCTGTCCGCGCCGGAAGCAAGTGATAAATTGCCAAGCATTTTTATGGTTAAAATTCTGAACGAATATCATAAGGGGAGATAATACGTGTCATATCACATTCTCTAAAATATGCATAAAATATTTTAAGCACTAAAAATTTGCGAAAAAAAAATACAGAGTGTAAATTAAAAAATTATTGATTTCTTCTCATTATTATTAAAACTTCTTTTAAAAACTGAAATATTTTTATTGCTTAAAAAATACTGAGTTTTTAGCGTTAAATACCACAAACAGCCATGCTTTTATCTCGATTATATCCAGAGATATAACACCTTTTGCCTTGAGAAGCGATTATTTATCTCAGAATGAATTTTTTCACGATTTGTCAACTTTAAAAGAAATATATCTAAAGTTCCTTGCAAGATATATGTATGAAATTTTCAACAGAGTTTTTACAATATATTTCCAACAAATTGTCTTTAGGATTTTTAATTTTGAGTGATAATTGTGAACATTGGCTAATTAATACAAAACTCACACATAAGAAAACTTCATTTTTTTTTTACTTTTTTTTTGTAAAATTCGTAATTAATATTTAAAGAAATCCTGAAGACAAATTAAAATGACATTTTCTGCACACAAAAGATTAAAATATTTGTAAATAACGACTTCCAGAGTTATATAAAAAATAAATGTGTTTAAAATTTTAAAATTTAATTTTTTTTTAAATATATAGCATTTTAAATTTTTCATAATTTTTTGTACATGCAATATTCTTATAATATTAAAACCCTTTACAGAAAAAACTTTCATAACAAAATATCTATAAATAAAAATAAAAAAATAAAATAAAATTTTGTGCCCCGGAACCTTTTAAGTCAAAGATTTAATCTTATTTCCTGTAATTAATTACCATAATAATAATTATCTCTTTGAAGAATTTATCTTTTTTTTTTGGGGGGGGGGTGGAGACAATAAAAATGCTGTCTAATTTACTTGTATAACCTTATTAACTTTGTAGTAATATAAAGGAATGTGTCGCGCCAAATCTCCCTAGATTGGAGAAAACCGTGACACGCTTTGTTGTGACGTCACTAAAAGTCACACGAAAGAAACAAAACATAGAAAAAAAAATCGAAGAACATGCATCTTTTGATTTCGTTCACTCGAGGAATTATTAATTATTATTTACTAATAATCAGTGATACTTCTACGAGCGAACGAAATCAAAATATGCAAATTATCAGACTTTTTAACCATTTGGAAAAATGGTTATTGTCCTCGTCAGGGTAGGATATCAAAAGCATATCTGAAGCGTTTTATTGGTTTAATCCGCATTTCATTCGTTTTCTGATTGGTCTATACAGTAATCTGTGTTTCCCTTTAATTTCAACAACGATGGATGCTTTTTGTTGCCACTATGACGAAAAAGTAATAAAAACTACAAAAAAAATTAATAACACAGAAACAAATTGAGATACAGCTTTCAAACAAATTGCATTTAAAAGTACGTTTTTTTCTCTATACGACGGTGCAAAAAGTAATATTGTGGAATGTTTAGAAGTTTAAGAATGAAATTTCATTCAAAATGGGTCGTCAGATTTCTTGGAAATCTGACAATGGAAAAGTCAATGAAATGCTTGGATAATACGTAAGTTTCAGGAAATCTGAGAAGTCGCAGGCGATTTTTGTCGCTTGCAATTTTTACGTGTAATAACGCTATTAATGTTTAATTCATGGCGTACGTAATGTATGATCAGCTCCGTGCGATTTTTTATGTCTTAAATTTTAGTCTTTGAAAAAATCATTTTCTAAATGGTCGTTGTAATTTGTTAAATTGCTTTTTTTATTTTTTAATGAAATTACAGTTATCATGTTACTAAGGCAACAGCATTCTATCCGTCATCGGCATTTAAAACCTAAAAAATTTATTTTGGCATCCTTGTTTAATAGTTTATTAAATGGATATTAAATGGTTTTGGTCATTTGAATAAAATATACAGTGTGTCCATGTATAACCTGACCGACCTTTATTTTCGTAACCGTTGGTCCTAGATCCATACTTCCAATTACAAAATTACAAAAGTGGTCAAAATTAGGTGCAGAGTTAAGATAAAATAAATTTGAAGCAAAAAACAATTTAGCGTAGAATTACAGAATCTAAATTTTTATACGGTCTACCGGTCCTAAATGTTATATTTAGTAAAATTTTCCTGTTACACTGACAAGTACGGCAAAAAAAATCCCGTTATTCTAGGATTAAAATTGATCGAGTAATAGCTGTTTAAATTTGTAGCACATTTTTTGCTGCAAATTAGGGGTCATTCACAAATTTAGTAGAAATATAAATTCGTCAGATATATTAAAGAAATTGTAATATTAGCATTACAATATAAATTTGAAATCTTTAATCATTCTGACATATTATTGAAAAACATACAATTTGTACTGAACATATAAGAGGATAAAAATAACAGAATTTTTGTTCAATAAAAGGATGAAAAACAACAGCCTCATTTCTTTACAAAAATAATACATATTTTAAAATGCTGTTAGATTAGACTGTCTTTCAAATTTTGGGTTGTGCTATGTTTTTTAGCTTTCGAAAATTGATTCACATGTATTTTTTAGAGCTGAATCCGAAAATGACCTTCATTTTAAACCATCACGCCAGGATTTTTCTCAAATATCAAATTTCAAAGTTAAAAAGCTCAAAGTTAAAATTGAGACCTCCTCCCCTCCCAAAATTGAATAAATTATTGAATTAACTAAAATTAAACTGAATAAAAAAGTCTTATATCTATTTTATAGTATCAGATTTTTCGCTGTTTTTTAACCTTGAAATTTACGATTTGCGAAAAATCCTGACATGTTGGTTAAAAGTGAAGGTAATTTTTTTATTTTGCGTTAAAAAATAGATAGAACGTAATTATAAAAGTTAAAAAACACAACAATCGCAGGTTTATGTTATCTATCTAAAACCATTTCTTAAACTTGTTGACGGTAATCTATCTGAATATTTTTGTGTTATCCTCTAATATAAGTATGTATAAGATGGTAAGCGTCGAAAATCATAATAATATTACATTTTAATCGGATTTAATTCGGTATGTAAAATTTTAACTTCGATCGGACATTTGAAAGTCAGTTAAAGTTCGAGTACAAATTTTAAACTGGAAAGACGATCGTTGCAAGTTAAATAAAACCTTATGAAAATAACATATTTTTGTTAAAAGAAATCATAGCCTAAAATCCTTACAAAATACAACATATGTTAAAATACAATTATTTTAACTAATCTGAAACTTAACTAATAAAGTTAACTCAATCGCAATAGTTGTACGATTTCTTTCAAACCGCAGATACCTTGAAATACGTTTAAGTACTTTATATACGACCCCTGAAAGCATGGTCGAAATCATCTCTTTTGATATGCAAAAAAGTGGTATAAGTCATGTATTTCAAAGTTTCATAACTCTGTCAATTTTAATGTTAGGTGAATGGGACTTTTTCTGTCTTACTTGTTAGTGTCGCAGTAAATTTTTACTAAATATCACTTATAGGACCGGGGGACTGTATAAAAATTTAAATTTCATAATTTTTTAATAAATGTTTTTCTTGACCCAAATCGCTTTAAAAATAATTCTTTACCTTATTTAAACCATTTTTGTAATTGGAAGTATGCATCTAGGACCAACGGTTGCGAAAATAAAGGTCGGCCAGGTTATACGTGGACACACTGTATAAATAACCGTTTAAATTAATCTTATTACTTTCTCCTATCTTCAATAGAAGAAAGTATTGTAATCGAAATTTTTTTCGACTTCCGGTTTCCGACGGATTTACATGTTTTAGGGGTCAGAGATCCCCAAAAACATGTTTATAGAAAATGTCTGTCTGTCCGTGTGTCTGTCGCCATTGTACTATCAAAAAGTGTATGAAGTTATGCACAGAATTGAACCAAATTTTTATGTTAAGTTTTTGGCTATGGCAAGCAGATCCTCCCTGAATTTGGAAAAACTTCGCCGGTAGGGGGCGCTGATATAGCGATTTTTGTGCGATTTTGAATATTGTACCATCCAAAAGTATATGAAGTTATGCATAGAATTGAACCAAATTTTTATTTTAAGTTTTTGAATATAGCAGGTAGGTCCTCCCTGAATTTGGAAAATATTCACCGATAGGGTGTGCTGTAACAGCGATTTTTGTGCGATTTTGAATATTGTACCATCCAAAAGTATATGAAGTTACGCATAGAATTGAACCAAATTTTTATTTTAAGTTTTTGGATATGGCAGGTAGGGCCTCCCTGAATTTGGAAAAAAGTCGCCGGTAGAGGGTGCTTTAACAGCGATTTTTGTGTGATTTTGAATATTGTATCATCAAAAAGTGTATGAAGTTATGTATAGAATTGAACCAAATTTTTATTTTAAGTTTTTGGCTATGGAAGGTAGGTCTTCCCTGAATTTGGAAAAAAATTCGCCGGTAGGGGGCGCTGTCACAGAGATTTTTTTGTGCGATTTTGAATATTGTACTATCCAAAAGTGTATGAAGTTATGCATAGAATTGAACCAAATTTTTATTTTAAGTTTTTGGCCTTTGCAGGCAGATCCTCCCTGAATTTGGAAAACATTCGCCGGTAGGGGGCGCTGTAACATAGATTTTGAATATTGTACCATCCAAAAGTGTATGCAGAAGTATGCAGAAGTGTATGTAAGAAGTTATGCATAGAATTGAACCAAATTTTTATTTTAAGTTTATGGCTATGACAAGCAGCACCTCCCTGAATTTGGAAAAAAATTGCCACTAGGGCGCGCTGTAATAGCGATTTTGCATATTGTACCATCGAAAAGTGTATGAAGTTATGCATAGAATTGAACCAAAGTTTTATTTTAAGTTCTTGGCTATGGCAAGCAGGTCCTTCCTTAATTTGGAAAACATATGCGGGTAGGGGGCACTGTAATAGCGATTTTCGTGCGATTTTGAATATTATACCATCGAAAAGTGTATGAAGTTATGCAGAGAATTGAGCCAAATTTTTTGTGTTTCTTTTTGTTCATGGCATGAAGGTCCTCCATGAATTTGGAAAAATTCCGCTGGAAGGGTGCGCTATAATTACGATGTCTGTACTATTTTCTTTATTGTACAATCGAAAATTGTATAAAATATGCATACAATTGAACCAAATTTTTTGTGCATGTTTTTGGCTTTGGCCAACAGGTCCTCCTTGAATTTGGAAATATCGCGCGGTAATGGGGCTCTGTGATGGCGATTTTTGTATACTTTTCTTGATTTTTCGTAGTTCTATTGTCCATCGGCGGCTCGTGCAGAGGCGGGAACTCGCTTCCTGCTAAGCCGGCTATTCACAAACATCTGATAACAACAGAATAATGAAAAACTATTAATTTTAACAAATATCATGAAATAGATTAACTCGTTTTTAGTTCATTTAATTGACTGAAGCAGAAATTTAAGATGAAAATCAAAGTTGGTATAGTAATGAACTAATAATATTGAAGTATTAACATGTGTAACTAGTTTTTGAAATATTAAGATGTATAAGATAGAAGAAAGTTTTGGGATTGGAACATCCAACTAGTTTTTCATTTGAAGATAAAAAACAAGGTTAATAAATGGAAGGGGGTGGGGGGCAAGCTATGACAGTAAAAAAAGGATAAACATACTTTTGTCATTAGAAATAGGATATTTTCCTTAAAACAAGATAATTAAAATATAAAACACACACCAAAAAAAAAAAAAAAAAAAAAAAAAACTTTTTACTCAAAACTTTTTTTTACTCAAATGTAAGAATTAATAACCAAAAATTTTAATCATATCTTTTCTCTTAAAAAAAAACCCAGTTTTTAATCATTTATACTCACAAAAAACATATCACTTAAACCAGTTGGATGTGCCAATCCCAAAACTTTCTTCTATCTTATACATAATATTTCAAAAACTAGTTACACATGTTAATACTTCAATATTTTTAGTTCAATAACTATACCAACTTTGATTTTCATCTTAAATTTCTGCTTCAGCCAATTAAACAGACTAAAAACGAGTTAATCAATATCATCATATTTGTTAAAATTGATAGTTTTCCTTATTTTGTTGTTATCAGATGTTTGCGAATAGCCGGCTTAACAAACAGCAAGTTCCTGCCTCTGCACGAGCCGCCGATGGGCAACAGAACTACAAAAAAATCAAGAAAAACATACAAAAATCGCTATCACAGAGCCCCTTTGCCGGGCAATATTTCCAAATTCAAGGAGGACCTGTTGGCCAAAGCCAAAAACATGCACAAAAAAAATTGGTTCAATTGTATGCATAATTTTATACACTTTTCGATGGTACAATAAAGAAAATTGGCACAAACATCGCTATTACAACGTCCCCCTCTTCGGGCAGATTTTTTTTTCTAATTCAGGAAGGGTTTGTTTTCCACAGCCAGAAACGTACACAAAAAATTTGGTTCAATTCTATGCATAACTTCATACAATTTTCGATGGTACAATAATGAAAATGGTACAGACATCGCAATTATAGCGCCCTCTGCCTTCCGGCGGAATTTTTCCAAATTCAGGGAAGACCATCGTGACATGACCAAAAACAAACAAAATATTTCGCTCAATTCTGTGTATAACTTCATACACTTTTCGATGGTACAATATTCAAAATCGCTATAACAGCGCCTCCTAACGTCGATTTTTTTCCAAATTCAGGAAGGACCTGCTTGCCATAGTCAAAAACTTAAAATAAAAATTTGGTTCAATTCTATGCATAACTTCATACACTTTTGGATGGTATAATATTGAAATTCGCACAAAAATTGCTATTACAGCGCCCCCTACCAGTGATTTTTTTTCCAAATTCCGGGAGGATATGCTTGCCATAGCCAAAAACCTAAAATAAAAATTTGGTTCAATTCTATGCATAAATTCATACACTTTTGGATGGTACAATATTTAAAATCGCACAAAAATCGCTATTACAGCGCCTCCTACCGGCGAATTTTTTCCAAATTCAGGGAGGATCTGCTTGCCATAGCCAAAAACCTAAATTAAAAATTTGGTTCAATTCTATGCATAACTTCATACACTTTTTGATGGTACGATGGCGACAGACACACGGATAGACAGACATTTTCTATAAACATGTTTTTGGGGATCTCTGACCCCTAAAACGTGTAAATCCGTCGAAAACCGGAAGTCGAAAAAATTTCTATTACAATACTTTCTTCTATCTTCAATAGAAGAAATTAAAAATTATTTATTAAAAAACTAATTAAGGTCTGATTCTGATTTGTGCGTGAATCCGACTTTTTGACACATTTTACTTTCTTCAATTGAATAAAGTATTGCAATCGAAATTTTTTTCGACGGATTTACACGTTTTAGGGGTCAGAGATCGCAAAAATCATGTTTGTACAAAATGTCTGTCTGTCCGTGGTATTCCGTGGTCCACCATTGTACCATCGAAAAGTGTATGAATTTATGCATAGAATTGAACCAAGCTTTTTGTGTATGTATTTGGCTGTGGCAAGCAGGTCCTCCTTCAATTTAGAAATATTCTGCCGAAGAGGGCGCTGTAATAGCAATTTTTGTGCCATTTTCATAATTGTACCATCACAAAGTGTATGAAGTTATGCATAGAATCCACGGTAGGTGATTTACCGATTCTAGCTGGCCAAAATTATTTTTAGCGTCACTATAGTCGCATCGCCATGAAATTGAAAAATGTTATTGATATTCACTATTGAATGTTAGGTATTGCAAAATGTATCGTGTAGCAATCATAATTTCGTTACAGGGACATTCAAAAAGTATTTCATTACATTACGGCCTATGGGGAAAAATCGTTTGCGGTGGTTTTTAATGATGTTTCATAATTTCAAACGCTTTGAAATTTATATACATAGATATGAAGAATATATGTATACATATCTACAAGATGATTGCTATAGAATATAGTATGGATAGCATTTATCGATCATTTAAAGGGACACTAAAAAGAATTATGTTACATTACGATCTATGGAGAAAAATTGTTTGTGGTGTATTTTGTTCATGTCACACAATTTCAAAAATATTTAAATTGATATATACCTCCGAGGTGCTCTATAAGATGCTTACTATTGAATGTGATGTGCTAATCATCTTTCATATACAGGGGCACACAAAATAAATCAGTTATATTTTTCTCTGTATGAGCAATAATTGATGGAAGAGCGTTTTCAGTTGTGGAATACTTTTTTAAATTATAAAAATTGCATACTATTTAGTGTGTATAAATTCTATAAATCATATACAGGGCTGCACAAAACATCTGAAGTATATTTCCGTTTATTGACGGAATTTTCAACTGTGCTATGCGTTCACTAATTGTTCTAAATTTTAGCATATTGTGAATTATACGATAAATCTATAGTTCATATACAGGGATGTACAAAAAATTCAGCTATTTTTTCGACTTTGGCTTAAATTGTGTTTTCAGACGTATTATAAGTTTTACAAGACATCGTTACTTAGACATCGTTACTTAGACATCGTTTTTCACGTTATTAAGATATGAAGTTTTATTATAGTAGTCCGAATGCGTTGAAAAATGTTTCATAAGCTGATTGACGCATGATTTTACATTCTACTTGATAATTTTAATGATGCTTTCTTAACGGTATAGAAGCTAAAGTGATAAAACTATTTTTGTATTATTATAATAAATCTTAAAATTTCTTTTTCTTAAATTTAAGATACGGGGCAAACATTCGACAGCTTTAATGAAAATTGCTGTGTTGTATATTTTGTTGTATATTTATATTTATCTCTGCACAGAGGAACCTTATGTAAAGAATGGGAATCATAAGATAGCATGAGAAAATGCCTACATTATGCTTTGTATTGTATCAAATCTGAATTTGGAGAATTTGGCTGGATCAGTTTTGTAACCACTCGAAATTTGCAGCCAAGTAATATATTTTAAATCATTTTGTACTGAGATATATACATACAATTGGCAATTTTTGTCCAAATATGGTCATAAATTTAAACATTTCGCTTTTGCAAAACTTCATGTGTTCTTCATTGTAATTTTCCTCTATAAACAAAATATTTTCAACCAAATCACATTTTCGTTAAATTTTAAATCTTATTACCGTTGCACAATGGTGCAAAAGTTTGTTTATGTGACTAACTTAAATTCTGCTGTCTTGATAAAAAAAAAAAAAAATTGGTACTTGAACTAAAATTTCCAAAAATTTTATTTAGACTTAATAAGCTAGAAACAATTCTAAAAACTGGGAGGGCACTTACGGGCAGACAAATTAAATTGGAACGAAAAGGTAATAATCTAAACTGTTTAGTCATATCAAAAATTGAGCTTAATCGTGCTTTATCATATAACTTTTTCTATATTAAAACTGACAATTTGTAAAAACAATACAGAGTTTTTTGCGACATTAAATATTAAGTGACAGCTGATATGTGCAAAATTTATGCACATAAATCCGATAAAATAAAGTCCATATTTTGTTTGGAAGCTTCCATAATCGAGCAGTATATTTTATTCCGCTTCAAGAAGCAGATTAAAGAACTATACTCAAATTGATTGATTCATTCCCAACTAAGAAGCACCAACTTTGCGGTAGTTTATGAACCGTGCAATTATATTTCTATCAAAACCAATAGCAGGGTACAACGCCCTAACTATTAAGGGATAACAGGCAAAAAATAAATTACTCTAGGATAAACTTTTAAAAATCGACTTTTGGCCTGCTAGAATCGGTAAATCACACACCGTGGAATCGAACCAAAATTTTTTTGTGTATATTTTTGGCTATGGTCAGTGGGTCCTCCCTGAATTTGAAAAAATTCCGCACGAAGGGGGCGCTGTAATAGCGATGTCCTATGCCATTTTCATTATTCTACCATCGAAAAGTGTATGAAGTTATGCATAAAATTGAACCAAATTTTTTGTGTATGTTTTTGGCTATGGCAGGTCCTCCCTGAATTTGAAAAAAATCTGCCGGAATGGGGCGCTGTAATAGCGATATCTGTGTCAATTTCATTATTGTACCATCGAAAAGTGTATGAAGTTATGAATAGTATTGAACCAAATTTTTTGTGTATGTATTTGGATGTGGCCAGCAGGTTCTCCTTGAATTTGAAAATATTGTGCTGGAAGGGGTTACTGTAATAGCGATTTTTGTGCCATTTTCTTTATTTTACCATCGAAAAGTGTATGAAGTTATGAACAGAATTGAACCAAATTTTTTGTGTATGTGTTTGGCTGTGGCCACCAGGTCCTCCTTGAATTTGGATATATTCCGCCGAAAGGGCCGCCGTGATAGCGATTTTTGTATAATTTTCTCGGTTTTCCGTAGTTATGTTAGCCATCGGCGGCTCGTGCAGCGTCGTTAACTGGTGTCCTGCTAAGCTGGCTATTCGCAAAAAGCTGATGTGCAATAGAATAAAGAAAAACTTTTGATTTTAATATATTTCATGATCGAGATGAACTCATTTTTACTAAGCTTCATTGACTGAAGCAGAAATTTAAGATGAAAATCAAAGTTGGTATAGTATTGAACTAATAATATTGCAGTATTTACATCTGTAACTACTTTTTGAAATATTAAGATGTATGAGATAGAAGAAAGTTTTGGGATTGTCACATCCAACTAGTTTTTTAATTGATCTATAGCATGACAATATCGTCTGTGTATAAATTAAATATCTACTAACTGTATTATTCCTTAATTTTTGACATTTTATTTAACTAGTTTATTATTAAAGAAAACATCAAAGCACAAAGTCTTATAACTCATATGCAAAGCCATTCATATAAATAAACTTAATAAATAAAAAGGCAATTCTTTTTAAATACATCTTGTTAGTAGAATGTGATTTTGAGCCTCATTGAATTTTATCAAATTTTAAAGTACTGACTCCAGTTGCGGCAAAATTCTTCGAAAAAAATAAATATTTTCACAGGTTAAAGGGAAAATAAAATCTTTTTTTTTTTTTTTTTTTTTTTTTTTTTTTTTTTTTTTTTTTTTAAGATAAATTTTCTTTTTAGTGCAAGTATACAAAAAATAATACTATTTTAAATTATTTGTAGATAAATGCACGCTGATTAACTGCCAGAATGGCGGAAAATGTGATATAAGAAACGGAAAGGCAGTTTGCGTATGCAATGATAAATACACTGGTGCCACATGTGAAACAGGTGAGTATAAACTGTTTAAAATATATGCGTGTAATGATAGTTAAATGGGACTATTAAATGTGTCAGTTATAACAGAATTGTACCCATTAACTGCTGCTCCAATTGTCAGAAATAATTTTAAATGACAATTTTTGATTTTTTTCTAAGCATTTTGTCCCAATTAAACAACCTACTCAATTGAACGGTGTTCCAAATAAACAGCATAAATTGTTTTATGACAAACTAATATTTTTTATAAAGCTGTATGCCCTTATGAAAACAGTTCATAGAGCTGTATAGAACTCTGTAGAATTTTTTATAAGTTCTATAGAAATTCTTTCTATAGAATAGTATTTCTGTAGAGTTTTGAAGAGTGTTAAGAATACTTTTTCTTAAGAAAGTGTTTCTATAGAATAACCTTTCAATAAATTACTATTCAATTGCAGGACTACCACAGGCGATTATTTTCTAATTCTATCTCGAACCACTTTTTTAAAGAAAATATTTTGTATACACTTTGAGGACATTTGCAAAGTAAATATACTACAAGATGTATTTTACAAGATTATACTTCAAAATATAAGTGGTGCGAACAGAATATAAACATAGTCGTCTGTGGCAGCCTTACAATTGTTAATTTAATTATCAGTCGTACTACTGATTTAAATGATGGTTAATTGGTTTGTTTATCATTCATTAATTTTTCATCTCCACCAACAAAATAAATAAATACATTCTTTATTTTAATTAACTTTTTTTCTTTTTTCAAATCTTAAATTTGTTTTTCTAAGTAACAAATGATTTCGGTTTTCTAATTCACACAGTTTGAGAATCGGTTTAAATTCTATTCGGGTTTAATGATTCGGAACGCAAATCAAAAAAGAAACAAAGTTGAAATAGAATAATAAGAGATTAAAAAAATTTTAAACATACTTACCAAGATGAATGGAAATATTCAAGACCGGCCACCGAAATACAAGCAGCATCGAGCACGGTTGTTACCTGGGAGGGTGATTGGTTTGTGTTGGCAAAATTATTATTATTATTTTTTTTAGAATATAGGCGAATATTATTATAAAATATATTCGAGGATTTTTATAGAATATATGCGAATATTTTTATAGAAACTCTGCATTATTTCTGTAGATATTTTATGGAGCTGTGCAGACATTTCTATTGAAATTCTACACATATTTCTATAGCTTTTAGTTAAATTAACTTATAGAAAAACGGTCCATAATTCTATAGATATTTTTTATCAAAGCTCTACAGATATTTCAATTTAATTTCTACAGATATTTCTATAGCTTTTAGTTAAACTAGATTACAGAAAATGGGCCATAATTCTATAGGATTCTATAATACTTTTTCTATAACTTTTTTCTGTAAAATCTTATACGAAATTTTTGTAAGGGCAATTTATAGTATAGATTTAACCCTTAGGACTTTGAGTATCTGTCTTTCGGTTCTTCTACACTGTTGAGTATCTTTTTGGAAGTGCATTTTAAAGGAATGTTCGAAAACATCTGATTACGAGATAGTAAATTTTCATCAATAAAAAAAAAAATAATAATAAATTATTTTTTATTAATGACTGTGATTTTTAAATATACAGCGTTTAAATAAAGCAAAAATTTTTATTAAAGTTTACTTGACGAAGTTTGCCATGCTGGATTTTAAAACTTAAAAGGATTTTGAAGGATTTTAAAACTTAAAAAAAATATATTATTTTACCAATTTCTGTGTTTATAAATAACATTCCATTCTCGTGCTGCATCTCATTTCATTCTTCATGTAAAAATATACGAATTGGTAAATACCTTTAACAAAGAACTAATATATTAATTAATGTATGCTAATTTATAATTAAAATAATTACAGATAAATGCTCACTGGTCAAATGTAAGAATGGTGGAAAATGTGGGATAGAAAATGGAAAAGCCATTTGCATATGCAATGACGAATATACTGGTGACTTATGTGAAACTGGTGAGTGCAAATATTTATAAGTTTATGTATTTCTTTCATTGAGATTTTTAATTGAAATAATAAGGCGTTAGGGCTTTAGACTGGGTTAGGCATAATGTTTTCAAGAAGTTATTTTAATTGTTATTTTCAGCAGGAACTTTATTATTTTTATTATTTTCTGCTTTCATTTCCATATAGATAAGACAAAGAGTTTATAATATTCTTTTATCAAAATTATCTTTTCATTTTCAAGGGAGAGAAGTATTTTGGTACGTATCACTTAGTTTCGGCCGTATTGATTTAGGAGAGATGCCTTCAAGGATGACTTATTGAACGGGAAATGACGCGAATTATCGATCACCTACAAGGAAAAAAATTGTTCGATAATTTTATCTATTTCTTACATTCAATTTTGTTTTAAAGGCCAAATGTAATTATGTATTTTGGGACATGCTGCCTGCAAAAGATTATTATTCATTTACCCAATTTTCACGAAATCGTATATTTAAACTCTTTTTACAACTCATTAAAATGAGCCTTATCCAAAAAAAATGTAACTAGTATTTTATCCACTCTGAAATTTGCTTGTCACATTATCTGTATATTAATAAAAGGATAACCAATTCGCTAATGATAATTTTAACTATTTAATTACATTGTATTTTGTCTGAAAGACCAAATGTAATTATGTAATTTGGGATCATAGTAACTGCAAAGCATTATTATTAATTTACCCAATTTTTACGAAATCCGATATTTAAATCTTTACAACACATTAAAATGAGCCTTATCCAAGAAAAAATTTAACTAGTACTATATTTACTCTGAGATTCATTTGTAAGATTACCTGCATATTAAAAAAAGGATAAGCAGATCGGTAATGATAATTTAAACTATTTCATTAGAGTTTGTCTTACAGACCAAAAGTAATCATATGTTTCTGAATCATACTCTGCCTGCAAAAGATTATTATTAAGTTACCCAATTTTCACGATATCGTATATTTAAACTCTTTTTACAACTCATTAGAATGAACCTTATCCAAAAAAATGTATCTAGTATTTTATCCACTCTGAAATTTGCTTGTCACATTATCTGTATATTAATAAAAGGATAACCAATTCGGTAATGATAATTTTAACTATTTAATTACATTCTATTTTGTCTGAAAGACCAAATGTAATTTTGTAATTTGGGATCATAGTGACTGCAAAAGATTATTATTAATTTACCCAATTTTTACGAAATCCTACATTTAAATAATTTTTACAACACATTAAAATGAGCCGTGTCCAAAAAAATTTTAACTAGTACTATATTTACTCTGAGATTCATTTGTAAGATTACCTGCATATTAAAAAATGGATAAAGCAGATCGGTAATGATAATTTAAACTATTTCATTAGAGTTTGTCTTACAGACCAAAAGTAATAATATGTTTCTGAATCATACTCTGCCTGCAAACGATTATTATTAATTTACCCAATTTTCACGAAATCTTATATTTAAACCATTTACACAACACATTAAAAGGAGCCTTATCTAAAAAAAAATGCAACTAGTATCCTGTTCACTCTCAGATTTGCTGATCATATTACCTGCAATGTAAAAAAGGGTGTTAAGGAGATCTGTAATGATAGTGTAAACTATTTCATTAGAGATTGTCTTATAGACCAAATGTAATTATGTAATTTGGGATGATGCTGCCAGCTAAAGATTATTGTTATTTTACCCAATTTTCTCGAAATCGTATATAAACCCTTTTTACAACTCATTAAAAGGAGCCTTATATAAAACAAAAGCAACTAGTATTCTGTTCACTCTGAGATTTGCTTGTCATATTACCTGTAAGGTAAAAAAAAAGGGGGGGGGGATAAGGAGATCGGTAATGATAGTTTAAAATATTTCATTACAGTTTGTCTTATAGACCAAAAATAATCATATGTTTCTTAATCATACTCTGTCTGCAAGATATTATTATTAATTTATCCAGTTTTTTAGAAATAGTAAATTCTAACCTATATCCTTTACAACTGATAAGAATTATTCTTAACGCATTCGGCCCAGGCGGTCACATATGTGTTCCTTAATTTTAAAATGCTTTAAACTATAAATAACGCCTTGCAGATACGTTAAAACCTCATAATCACGTATGTGAATTCTATATTTTGACTTTTTAGTGGAAAAGTAGCTCCATCTAGCTTTGAAATAATGAAAAAAAAGTTGACAAAATTTTTAATTTTTTGGACTTTAAGAAAAAAGTCAGGGGCGAAAGGGTTTAAATTTAAATTAGAGACTATTTTTCAGAAATAATAATTTGTAATAAACAATAAAAAATACTAGTATGTTTTTATGCCTTTTAAATCCTGTTGTAATACGACATTTTTCTAACGTCTTCGAAAATTCTTCCTTCGACAATTGTCAAATGCAAAGAACGCGAAATAACTACACTCGTATGGTTTCAGAAACTAACATATTCGTTAAATTTCAGAATTTCAGTGAAACCTAACTTCTGTGATTTGGTTAGTTGCTTTTAATTTTATTAGCGTAAAAGGGATTTTTATCCAAAACTGAGAAAAATTCAGTTCCGAAAGACAAAAAAATTATAATAATAAGTAACGTGTTTTCTTTTCACTTTGAGATTTACTTGTCACATTTTTGCAAGGTTAAAAAAAAAGAGGTAAAACTCGATTGGTAATGATAGTTATCTTATCCAAGTTATCCAATGTTACCTTTAAGAGGTACAGAACATGGTTGAATTTTTATTTAATTGAAAATTCCAATAAGTTTGTTCCATTTAATATATATATGTATTAGATTTTCTATAAACTGAAACAAAGAAAAAAATATTCAAAAGAATAAGTGTAGAATAAAGTCTTTCTATTTCATTACAGTTCCTTTTTTTAATGGCAAAAATCCATAATATGTATATGAATCACACCGTATGCAAAAAATTATTACCAATTTATGCAGTTTTTAAGAAATCGTATATTCAAAAATACATCCTATACAACTGATTAGAATCGGCTTTATCTAAAAAAATGGAATTAGTTTCATATTAGTTCAACGGACAAACATAATAAATTAACCTCGTAAAATAAACATAATCTTATTATTCTTACTTAATATATTTTGCAACACACCTGAAAATGATTACTTGCGAAATAATTGCTTCCGAAGAAAACTTTTCTTCCGGATTGTTACCGTACTGAAAAATCTTGACCAATAAATTTTCAATATTACTCTCAAGGGATTCAGTTTTGGTGCTGCTCACACCTATCATCGAGACCTGGCGCATTTTGTAGTCCTATATATAAAAGTTAGATAACCGATAAAATTTCTCTGTTATAAATATATTTTATATTTTTTTCTGATACTTTTATTTTTTTATTATTGGATTTTTATTTGTTTATTTTACGCCAAAAGTGAGTGAAGGCGCCAAATATGGCGCTACAAATTTTCGCCCACTTTATTCCTTGAGTATACGTACGGTAGGTATGTGAATTAAATTAGATTGAGATTTGTTTGATAATTGATAACATTAGAAACAAGAATTAGGTTTTTTTCCCTACGCAGACGATAAATGTATAAATAGTAAAAATATTTCCGTTAAAAGCTTACAAGATCAATGAAAACTATTTTTTTTATGAAATATAAAATAAACAAACTATTCATTTTTGATTTCGGATGGAATAAAATTTTCGAATGTTTAAAATGAAATGTTGATGTATTAAATATCAATACAAAAACCCTTAACGGGTTAAAAGTTTGTGACGCAGCACTTTATCTTATGCTCTAAGAATTTTAAATATGGAACTTAAAAATAATGATATCAAATTTTGAGTGACGCTATGCTATTAATTATAATCTCTCTATATATTATTTATTTCATCTTTTTATTTTTTTATAATCGCATGTGCAAAAATTATGTTCAATTTAAAAAAATGTATAAAAGTTTATTCATTGATGCTTTAACATTTACACCTCTCATAAATTCCAAGTATGAGTTTTAAAAGATATGATATCAAAATTTTAGTGACGCTTTGATGTGGCTTTAAACGATTTGTTTTAAAATTAAAATTAAATTATTTTCGTTTTGGCTAAGATATATTCACACATCTAAATAATAGTTTTAATTTTCCAATATACTTTAAATATGTCACTTTCACTGAATTTATATAATGCATTTAAATGCATTTATTTGAATAAATTGATTTATCCTTTGTCCAATGCTATTAAAAATTTAAAATAAGTTTTGCGTAAATAATTTTTTTGCCTCATAGTATCCATTTGAATACATTTCCCTTAGTTTGGATACAATGACGCAAAAAAATTATTTACGCAAATCTTATTTTAAATTTTTAATAGCATTGGACAAAGGATAAATCAATTTATTCAAATAAATGCATTTAAATGCATTATATAAATTCAGTGAAAGTGACATATTTAAAGTATATTGGAAAATTAAAACTATTATTTAGATGTGTGAATATATCTTAGCCAAAACGAAAATAATTTAATTTTAATTTTAAAACAAATCGTTTAAAGCCACATCAAAGCGTCACTAAAATTTTGATATCATATCTTTTAAAACTCATACTTGGAATTTATGAGAGGTGTAAATGTTAAAGCATCAATGAATAAACTTTTATACATTTTTTTAAATTGAACATAATTTTTGCACATGCGATTATAAAAAAATAAAAAGATGAAATAAATAATATATAGAGAGATTATAATTAATAGCATAGCGTCACTCAAAATTTGATATCATTATTTTTAAGTTCCATATTTAAAATTCTTAGAGCATAAGATAAAGTGCTGCGTCACAAACTTTTAACCCGTTAAGGGTTTTTGTATTGATATCATTACTTTTTTGAGGTTATTGAAAAAAATAAATAAAACAATAAACACACACAAAAAAAATTAAAGACCAATACAAAGAATTCATAGTCAGGATTTCAATTCACCTTCAATCTCTCCCCCCTCCCTCCCCACAAAAAAGGATGGCCATACTTCAATTTTAAAGAGCACCGTGCAATGAGATTTTTATAAGAACTTTTTGGTAAGATATGGAAGTAATGTACAACATGCATGTTTATAGGGTATTTCTGTTGGTTTGCTTCAGAGATATAAAAAGCTATGTTAAATTTTACTATATAAAAAAATTTTTTTGTTAAGAAAAATAGCAAGAAATATTACTCTTTAAACCTATATATATATATGTAACAATCATTGCTCACTTATAAAAGTAATTCCATACATTTATATTAAATCCAAAACTACAAATTTCTGCTACTCCCTTTTCTCATTCCTAGTGCAAAAAAATTAAACATTCTTTAATTTTATATAAAATAATCTTTCACCATCCTTATTTAAAATTCTTTATTAACAATAATAATAAATCATATAAAATAATCCCCTGAGCTCCGAAGATTCCACTTCTGCTTTTGCACCTACCTCTCCAGCTTACCTAAATAATAAAATCTTTCAAAAATTAGTTTGAAAAAAAAAAAAAAAATCTGCAACATTTGTTGGTCACTAACATAAATAAATAAATAAGCACTAACTTCCCTAATGTACAGTCATGGGGAAAAAAAGTAAACACCCCCTACTAACTCCTCAACAAATTACCGTAGAAGAAAGCTACTGGTACCGAACGATTGGAAATAAAGTCTACTTTTAAATGTATATAAAATTTGCTTAAGGTGTTATCTACATATTAAAACGAACCATAACTTTGTTTTTTTCAATAGCAGTACACAATTTTTACAGCAGAAATGAATTCTACACCATTTAATTAGCCTAAAAACAAATTTTTATGCAATTCGTACTATAAGTTCCCGAGAAATTAATTATTTTAAAACAAGCTTATTTTAAGGGCTGTATCCAAATTGAATTTCGGTACTCGATTGTTAACCGAGAGAGCCCCCTTCTTGATCAAGGCACCTTAAGCGTCACTCAAGCAGTCAATGAAGTCTGCTAGATTACAGGACAGCGTAAGACATTTCAAAATATCTAGTCACTTCTATCATAGACGGCCCCTTAAACCATAATTTTGCCGTTTTTTAAGCATCATTTGAAAACTATTTGGAAGAAAAATGTGAAATTTTGGATTTCCATAAAGCAGGACTTAATAAATCTAAATCCATCAAAAAAATTTTAGGTTACAATTCATAATTTTTCGAATATTAATTTCATAATTCACATCATAAAATTATAAAAATTGCAAATTCAACGTATTTATGTTTGGGTATGTCAGTATTACTGCTACACAAAAAATTAGCACATTAGGAGCATAATTTCAGGAGATATGAATAAAAATATGAAAATATAATTTAACATTAGAAGCACTAAATTTTGAATGTTTATAATTCAAAAACTTATTATTCAAATTACTTGAAATTTGGTGCCTAGGCATAGTTTGAACCGAAGATTTGAAATATCTCGTTAAAATTGGGTATTGCCATTGAAAAAAAATGAAGTTTGGATTTGTTTTAATATGTAGATGGCACCCTAAGCAAATTTTATATACATCATTTAAAAATAGACTTTATTTCCAATCGTTCGGTACCAATAACTTTTGTCTACGATAATAATTTGTTAAGGAGTTAGTAGAGGGTGTTTACTTTTTTTTTTCCCACGACTGTACATTTCACCTCTTCTCCCTCCCCCTACTCCCCAACATTAAAAAAAATTAAATCTTTATTTTTATACAGAAAATTCTTCTATATAAATTATCCTCCTATTCCTCAAAATTACCACTTTCCCACTCCAGCCTAGAGATTTCAATCTTTAAAGCTTTTTAGAAAATCGGATCTGCAAAGTCTTTTGCTTAATAATAAAATATATAATCATGTACACTTTTAATTATTTTTCACACAATCAATTGATGTCATGATAATAGTTGTTCTGAGCGAATATTGTGTTGGCTGGGATAGCAGATATTATTGAGCTATCTGGGGTACAGATAGCTCAATTTGAAGAGTACTGGCAATTAAAGCCAAGGGTTATTAAAGTTCACTGTAATTCAAGATGTTTAACCCCTTCACGACAAGAGCCCTTTGGTTAATTTTTAACCTTTTACTACAGGTTTTTAAAAACAGAAAATTTTCTGTAATTGAATCACAGAAATGCTCCCATTAAAGAAGGTAAACTTTACAATTAAAAATAAGTGGTGAGAATAATGAAGGATTCTGAACACCTTAAGTGGTTACCTTAACGGTCGCCTTACCTCACCTTACCGGTCGCTCATTCCCAAGGGCTTAAAGATGCTTTTTTGCTATTATAACCTTTAGGATTTACAATATAAAAAAATCTTAATCACTTCTGAGGTAAATAAAGACAGTGGAAAAAATCAAGATGGCAATGTTTTGATTGGCAAATTCTAAGCTGAGTAATTTGTGCTACAGAATGAAAAAAATATAAAGTTGTAATAATGTCCTCTTGTTACAGATACTAAATCTTTAAGGTTTTTGATGTGTGAACTACATATGAATACAGTAGAAGATCTTTATAATGCACACCTTGGTATGAGAAGTTGTGCGTATTATAGAATTTTGCATTATATAGATCATATTTCATACATCATTAAATTTACTTGTATACATGCTTTAAATTGCATTCCTTGGAACCAGAAAATGTTCAAATTATGATATTTTATATAATAGGTATAGATCACACATTATTAAATTACCTTAAAGATATTACCTTGAAATATAACATCCAAATATGCCTGGGCAAATTCATTATAAACAGTGGTAAATCATGACTGACAGTTTTGGGAACACTAAATGCATGGCTGGCCAATTTATTCTTTTTCAGTATTTTTAATAATGAAATCTTTGCCTTATTTTTAGCAGAATTTTCTTCCATTAAATAAGGCAAAAATTTAAAAAAACTTTTGGAAAGCATGCATTTTAGTGCTGCAAGAAAAACCTGTCATGAGCTGCTCTGATTATAACACTCATTTACAAAAAATTTTAATATAATAACAATGTTTTCATTACTCCAAAATAATGTGTTAAAGGCGATAATGTATCATATTTAGTGTTCCAAGAAATAGCAATATTTGTAAAATACATGTGCTTCTTAGCTGAAAAATTCATTGTTTATATCTGAGAAATACATTACATCTTCTGCATTAAAATTTTTTAATGGCAAGCTTTTGTGATTGAACAAGGACTGCTTGCAGAGTGCTTTTAAGGATTTTACAATATAAAATTATGGCTCTTGAACTACTATTAATCAAATACAGTAATAGGGATAAAAAAAAATCATTAAATAGTTTATTTTAAAAAATTACTTGTATTTTCATCAGATATACTGATTATTACTACCATATGTTATATGAAACATATTTATTAGAAAAGTTACAACTATTTTCATGAAGTTTTGGACCCTCCCCCCCCCCCCAGACATACTGTCAAATTTCGCGAGGTTATTTTTTCTTGTGATGTTCCTCCCCCGACCGAGAATGGAGAGGGTTTTTTACAATCAACGGATTAATTTTGTTTTTCTTTTATTGCTACTTTTTTATGTTAGTGTGGTGATCTTTCAAATGCTATTGCACAACGAGGCGATAAACGCGCTACTCTGTAAGTGGCACGGCAACCCTCCAGTGTATAGGTGGAATTGATAAAAAGAGTTTTTGTAGTTGGAATATGCGGAATGTTACAGAATAGTGAATGGTTTAATGAAAGCAGAATAAAAACTTAATATTTAATTTAAGATGCGAGTCAGATTAATATATTAATTGAAATGGTTACTGAGTAATCACTTTATTAGTTTATACAAAGTCTAATTATCATGACAGATACAATGCAGCTGCTAATGAAATTTTGTGAAACCAATTTTTTATAAATAGTAACATGTTCTGAATTGTTCTTATTTACAATAATACTTCATTACCACAAATACAATATAAGGGAGCTGGCTACTTTTATATTTTTTTAAAAGTAAATTATTTAAAGCTTTCTTTTAAGCATATTAACTTTAAAATTAAACAAAAACAAGTATCTTACTTTTGTAAAAAAGCTGTTTTATCTTATTTATCTATAAACTTTAATTACTAAATAAGGAAAAGTATCATGATGAAAATTTTTACTTTTAGGAGCTCAAAACAACCAGTCAGGATAAAATGGTTCATTTTGAGCTAATCGTGATAATTTAAGTATATAAAGTAGAATTTACTATCAGTCAAAAATATGTCCCAAGACTGAAATCAGTCCTGAGACTGAAGGTCTTGCACCCATGGCTGTAATCAATTAGCCTAAAAGAAATGCTTCAGGTGTTTTTTTTTTTGTTTTTTTTGTTTTTTCTTTTGTTACAGAGATAAACGGCAATAAGAATTTTCTTCCCCTTTAGGTTAAATTTTACAAAAATAAAATACTACGATGCTTTAATTTTTGAAGCTGAAAAGAGTTATAAAAAAAAAAAATAAATAAATAAACGAAAGATGTCATTTTAAGTCAATTTTCGTTTATAATATTATTAGAAACGATTCGCAAATGAATCATTTTATAAACGGGATTGAAAATCTTAATTTTGATTTCGTCATACCTTTTATTTAAGTTGTGCGTTCTTTAAAAATGAAAGATTTTGTTTCATTTCTTTAAAAGAAAACTCAAAATTAAATTAGTAATCTATCTGTATTACACTCACATATCACAAGAAATACCTATGACACACATGAACGTTATTTTGTAAGGAAAACAGTTATAAGTATTGTTGAAAATAAAAACAATTCAGAACATTATACTGATTAGAAAGGATCGGTTGCAAAGAATGCTGTCTGGATAATTAGAAATTGTACTCACTTTCTCCCCTTGGAATACCATTTCAAGATCTTTGATATTTCTTATTTCTTCAGTCAATTTCGCGTATCGCGTAGTGATACATGGCGAAGTCTTATGGCGAACGCGATGAATTTTCATTCCGATACGAGAATTTTCGATAAATATCGAATTTCGATACGAGAATTTTTTTTAAAATGTGAAATATTTTCTCATTAAAAAATGTTTACTTACTATGAATAACAATGAAATAAAATACCTATAATTACAAAATACTGCTCCATTTTAAAAAATCAGTCTAAGTATTTTAAAGCACATAATAAACTGTTTTCGTAGTTTAAAAAAAGATTTATTGCCAATATTCAGATTTTTAACTGTGACCTAAACCGCGCAGAACCGATGTGCAACGTTCTGTCTGCTAGCCCATAGAATAACATGTAATCCGCGATCCTAAGAAGTCCATTTTTTCATGCGGATTATATAAAAATTAAGAGTTTTCCTAGATACTAGGTTAGTCTTATCCACTTCGTCAAAAACAGATTCATTTTATATATTAATGTTTTTTGAAAAATCTAGACCGTTTCGGAGAAAAAAAAAAGACAAACTTACACCATCGAAATTGCTTTCAAAATGGGTTTACAGATCTGAAAATATACTGCACGTAGAATTGTAAAAAATTCAGAATAGGATTAGACTGCAGATATAAGACTGTTTTAAAAAAATCAGAACAATAGGACCTATATTTGATGAGTTATTAACAGGCGGCTTTTCGCATTTTCTTTGATGTCGAGTTAGCTGTATATATGAGTTCCGCCATCTACGAATTCTACGATACGATACGATACGATTTTAGGCTTAAGGCTGCGTCACTCGGAATACTACCGTCTTCCATGATTGTGTCCTTTGGTAAAAGTAATCATAAAGTAAATTAACACGTTGAATGCCAAGTCTATTTTGCCTGTCTTTCCGTTTAGGCCACAAAATAAGTCTCCCGTTACAGAATCTTTAAGTGTCAGTCGCCGATGATTATACAATTTAGAAAATTTACCGAGCTTAATTAGGTCGAGCATTTTCTAGTGAAATCCAAACAACTGCTCACACAAGCAGCTATGACCGTCGACTAGGGTTGCCGGAGAGCTCTACTAAAAAAAAAAAAAAAAAAAAAAAAAAACATCAACTATTCCCCCGCCAAAAATATGAATATAATGTTGCAATTTTTCAAAATCAAACTTTCTTAAGTTGTTAAAGTTCGTAGGTTCTTAAAGGAATTTTTAAACATATTTTATACTTATTATTGACGAATTTCTATTTTTAAATGATTTTCTCAATAAACTTCTATATCAAAAGTAAGATAAGTGATTTCGGAAATTGCATTTTCAGATAGTTATGCTAATGTAAAATAAAAAAAATATGATTTTAACAGAAAAATTTTATCGATTCTCAAACTTCGTAGTATAGGACTTTAAAATGCACCACGCCTGAATTATATGTGAGAGCAGCACCAAAATTGATTCCCTTGTAAGAAGCGTTTCTGAAATTTAATGAGAATAGAAGAAACATTAGCTTTAGAATTTTTTCTAGATTTGGCTTCCTTAAGAGATTGTTTTCTCGGGTTTCTAAAGATAAAGGAGCCTTTTTCTTAAAAATAAATAACTCGATGGTGATTACAGTACATTTTCGAAAACGTCTTGCTAGCTAAAGAAACATTTATCTTTTTTTTAATACATAGTGTATGGGTTAGGCGATTGGGAAACAGTTTTAAGTTCTCTCTACCCCCCTTTCTGTTTCCTGTGCCCCCCCTCTCCCTCCCCATTTCATTTTTCTCTCTTACTTGAAAAAATATTATTGATACACTAAATATTAGAAAACATTTGATGTATATATGTGGTTTTTTAAATATGCGAGATTCCAGAAACTATAACAATCATAGAATTATTTTTATAAATATAAACGAATTTTTAAAAAAATTCAGAGTATGATATAAGAAACATTGTAGTTTCCAAGCGCATTTTTTCTTAATTTAGCTTACATATAACATCGTATAATGATAGATAATTAACATTCGATAATATTTAAAACGTAATAAGGCAAAGTAAAAAATACTAGTGGTTTGTATTTCAAATTTAAGGCTGAATACGTCGAGAGATTTTTAATACAACAAAAGTAAAACACAAGTATAGAAAATTATAAACAATGAACGAAGAAGAAAATTAAATTATTATTGTTCCAATTTTACGAATGCAGTATATTGTACAACATATATATACACATATACAATATACGCACAAAATGTAAACACGCTTACCAACTCACAGAACTCATGTGGTGAATTATTATTAAAATAACTGAGGTAATAATATGTAAACTAAAGTTTTATATTTTATTCAAATTTTGTAAATTAAGTATTTTAAATATCTATAATATTTCATTGTTAAATAAAAAACAAGTCATTGGGGGCGACCGTAATACTTATCATGGATATGCATAATATAAAATATGAAAATAAAACATGTGTAAACCATTTATGTAATGCATTGCAATTCCAGAATAAAATTTAAGCATATTTACTGTCATATTGTTCGGTAGATAGAGTGATTAAAATCGTATCTTGATGACGTCATAAACTTTAAAGGCTATATTACTGAATTGCGTAAAAGAAACAATCTTATAACCCCTAAAATGATAATCATATTAACTAACATTTTACTGCGTGGTGTTAAGCGTCTCATTTCCAATTATGATACATCTTTGATTTGAAATTTGAATGTAATACAGTTGCAAAAATTGAAGAGTTGGAAAATAGGATTATAAATATCTCGGCAATTTATTATCCGATAGACTTCAATATTTATGCAAAATTTATGTTTTTTATTGTCTATAAAAGACACTCCTTAAAATAAACAATTTCGGGAATTTTTATATACCTTTTATTAGAACGAATATTTCGAGAGTTCGAAAAAAATAGTTCCGAATAATCGAGGTTACTTAAATTCAATGGGCTTTTTCTCATTATTACAACTTAGTACATACCAAATTTAAAGTCTCTATCTCAATCTGTTCGGGAGATATAGCGTTTACAGTCACACAGATAGACAGAGGGCAATTTTTTTTATTTTTCAAAATCTGTTTTTCAAAATCTCCTGTGTCTGAAACGTGTAAATCTGTCAATTTTTTTCTTTGATTTTTAAAACGATTACAAGACTTACCCTAAACTATGTATGAAGGGTAAAGTAATAAGACAATATATACTCGAAAAATATACACTCAGAACAACTCATGGAAGTATTGTAGTGAATTATTTTACTTAGGTAAGTACTGGTTAAAACTAAAGGAGAAATTATTCAAATAGTAGGGATAAATTGAAATCAAAATCAATCTTTTGAAATCAATGAAATTCCATAAAACTTTTTTTTCAATAAACATATTTATTGTTTTAATTTTTTAAATGCTATTTTGTAGATAAGTGCTCACTGATCGTGTGCCAAAATGGTGGAAAATGTCACATTCAAAACGGGATTGCTCACTGTAATTGCTCTGACAATTTCACTGGTGATAAGTGCGAAAAAGGTATGGATTTAATAAGCATTTTTATTTAAGAGAATTTATTTTATTTAGTTTTTAAAAATAAAACAAAACATTATTTTATGTATCATTTTTATTAAAAATATTATTTTATTTTATTTTATTTTTAATTTGATACAAGCTTATTTTTTGTAGACAAATGTTCATTAATAAAATGTCAAAATGGTGGAAAATGCTCCATAAAAAATGGACAAACTATGTGTATCTGCTCTGATAAATTCGCCGGCATTTACTGCGAAAATGGTAAGTATATGATAAATAGACAGCAGTAGAAAAATGCAGTGATAACTGCATATATCGATTCACATTATTTGGATTATTTATTTAAAATTAATTATTTTGTAAGAATGTTTTTCCATTTATCGAAAATAAAATATTCAGTTACAGTGTGCGCGCAACATACAAACAAAACATCTTCTTGGAATTACAAGTAAAACAAAAAAAAAAGTATCATTTGAAAAGAGTCAACCTTCAACATATATATATATATATATATATATATATATATATATTTTTGCTGTTTTTATGTAACTAACATTTTTTATTTTATTTTATTTAAATTATAAAGTGCAGAGTGAGCCAAAAATCCGTAAAAATTTTCAAAAATCATTTAAAAATTTATTACACAGAATTGCGATTTGCATTAAAATCATTAGCGAAAAATTACATTTATATTATAAAGCAAAAACATGCTAGTGCTTACCTATGTCGTCAAATTGACAGTGCATCACTTGGCCAATAAATTTCGCCTTTACTGCAACTTTTTATACTTATACATATTGTACAATTTCAGCTTTTATAGCGTCGAATAGATAAGGAAAATGATATTTCAAATTCAATTTATTTGAAAACTGTGTTACAATGTATATTTTTTATAGTTTTTATATAATTTTCAAACATGATTAAAAAAAAAAAATTCTATGTTTATCTCTGCAGCCGGATTTCAAGAAATAACTAGCTTGCACTTAAATCAAAATAAATTGTTCAATATTCGTTATCGGTTGTGATTCCACTAACAAATTAAAACTGTATCAGTAAATAAATAATTAGAAATTTAACAGACCTGTAATTAAACTACGTGATTAAACAATTGAAATGATCAGAATCGAAAAGTCTGCTTGAAGTAGCGAAATCTAGGTAAATTTATTAGTCTATTTATTTGACCTCTAGCATGCAGCCAATGACAAAGTATTGCTTTTAATAAAATAAATTTCAAAACATAATTTATTTTTTTTTTGTACAAAAAAATATTTCATTATTAAGCAGTAAAAAAATATTTTGCAGTTTGCCATATTGTAGAAAATCGCTTATAACAAAGTCCACGTGTTACGAATTATTTTCATAATTTCTTCAGCTTCGCTATAAGGGGATTCTCATACAAAAAAAAAAAAAAAAAAAAAAAAAACTAGCGAACAGGAATTCTGCTTTTTCAGAATTTAGTTTAGCTCCGGCATTTCCATTACTTCATTTTCTTCTGATGGCTTCTATTACTATGAAACAGCCATTATAAATGAAGTGTTAGGTGAAGATGAAAGAGCAGCCGTAAAAAGTTAGAAACAAGTTTTCTGGTCAGAATGGGGGGAAAAAATAGCCATAATTTTTTTTACGGCTGCTCTTTCATCTTCACCTTACACTTCATTTGTAATGGCTGTTTCATAATAATTGAAGTCCATCAGAAGAAAATAACTCGGTTAGGCGGAACTCTACTGCAGTACAAAACATATTTCAATTTTAAGATTTAAAGCACACATTTTATTTTATGTAAAATGACGTCATTCGCATCCGCTTAAGAATTCCACATTTACGATCTACTCTTAAACATATACAGTAAAGCATGCATAGCACGTCACTATCGCGAAATAATGCACAAATTTAGCAAAAAGATTCCGCCATTCAAGAAAATCGAAAAAAAAAAAAAACGGCTATCTATTGGTTCATAGATACTTAAAATTAAATATAGTTTATAATAGCTCCATTGTTTTAACAGAAATCTTTCGTTTATATTTTTTTCAAAATAACACGTATACTAATTACATTTTCTTTCGGTTGTTACAAGAAAATGGCAAAACAAAAATATATAATTACTATTTTAAAACTATTTTTCCTTTACTTTCTACAGAAATGAAGTACTTGAGTTGCCAAAATGAAACAAATGTCGCTAAAAAGTACAAAAAAAATAATATTTCAAAAATAAATGGAAGTACAGTTTTCAAACAAAATGCATTTAAAAGAACTTTTTTTTCCCCAATACGACGGTATAAAAAGTGAAAATGTGAGATGCTTAGAAGTTTAGAAAATTGCTAAAGAGTATTTAATCTTAATGCTTTGTTTTACGGCCATCGTCTGTAAGCTAACGTTATTTTTTGGACACAAAATAAGCTGGGAGAAAGAAATAGCATACCGTACCGGAGGCTAAAAAAACAGTGGTTATTACGCACGAAACATTGACATAGATGTCTAAGTTCAAATAATTTGGAAAACCAAAAACTGCATATATTATAAAGTAATATAAATTAATATTGATCTGCATGTTTTATAATTACATTAATAAGAATGCTCAATGAAATTAAGCACACATTTTTTTTTTATACACTGTGTAAGAGCAGCTGTACCTTTATTAGATCATTCGTTGTTGTACTGAAATCAAATGTACTTTTAATAAAAAATGTTAGTCTCTGATATTAATTTCAATTGCTTTAGTTACCTTAATCATTTGAAAATCCACTGAAAATTGAATATTAATTTGACAGATAAATGTTCCTTTATCAAGTGTCAAAATGGCGGGACGTGCAGTATCTTAAATAAAAAAGCAGTTTGTATTTGCGAAGACAGATTCGGGGGAGATTTTTGTGAAATCGGTAAGTGAAATAATAATTATTTATTTATATAAAAATATATTAAAATGATGTCTAATTGGAATAACAGGAGGAAGAACTTAATTATGGCAAAGATTCTTTTATCAAATTTTATCTTAGATAAATTCTTTAACAAAACTTTTTTCCTAAAACTATAAATATTTAGCATTGTTTGATGCACATGGTATGTGTTAAAAAAAATGGGCAGATAAGTTTTAAATTTTAGTACACCCAATAGGGTATTTTCTTATTTTCTAAGATGATTTGATTTTTTAAAATATAATTTAGGGTCACTATTTGCCGTCAATATTTGGATTATTAATATTTTTGTAACATTGTTGAATGTGTTATATAATGCCAAAAAAAGATTTATTTCGAAAACCTTTGTGTTTAAAAAAAATGGGCAGATAAGTTCTAAATTTTAGTACACCCAATAGCGTATTGTTTTATTTTCTAAGATGATTTGATTTTTTTAAATATAATTTAGGGTCGCTATTTGCCGCCATTTGGATTATTAATATTTTTGTAACATTTTTGAATATGTTATATAATGCCAGAAAAAGATTTATTTCGAAAACCTTAAGTTATTTCAATTATATTAATTTCATTTTTTTCTAAGCAATTATTATTACACCAACGTAATTTGCACATATGCTTTACTTTATCATACTCCTTTTTTTTTTTTTTTTTTTTTTTTTTTTTTTTTTACTTAACTTGGTTTTTGTATCTAAAGACAGAATTTTTTAATCAATTTTTACTGACTTCCTGATATTCAAGGATTACAAAAATGTACAGATGCGCGCTTGTGATGGTAATAGAGCATTTAAAAATTTTTACAACTTAAATCAATAAGTTCATTTTAGGAAATTTTTAATCTATAAAGAAACAGGCGATAAATCGTCCAACCTTCTTTACGGTTACAACTGATTATGTGTTTAAAAAAATGGATTTAATTATGAAATAAATCAAACTCACAAAAATAGGCCAAATGTCGAATAAACATGAAAAACGAAATGATTTAAAAATTACAATTCAAAAAATTATAAGTAACGAATAAAAATGTATTAAAAAAATATTCTTTTATCCTTATTATACGTTGCTAAAATAATTTAGAAATTCTAAAGAAATAGTTTTAATAATGGATTTTTTTCTTTCATGTTAGCATATCTTAGAAAAAGAACTGGGCAAAAATTATAATATTTTAGATAAAATCACTTTTTCGTGATTTTTATTAAGCATAATACAAAACAATTAATTCTTAATAATTGGAGACCATGAGAAATTAATCTATTGTAAATTCTTTCTTTTTTATTTTTTTTAATTACATGGACTGCAACCAGGTAATTAGGGGAAGTTTTTAAGATAAACATTGAACGCTTATGAAAGGGTATTACAAAACACTGTTTTTACTTTTCTATTTATTTATTTTGAACATATTAACATATGTAAAAATTACAATGGTATTATCAGCACCTCGTAGTGGAAAATCAAAATAAAATTAATTAATATTTTAAAAATAAACACATGTTTCCGATCGTGTATAAACTATTTAATAATCTTTAAAAGAAATCAATCACAATGTAATTAAATATATATCCTAAATCATATTGAATCGATCGAAATGTTTTTAAATAAAAAATAAAAATTTGTCTAACTGGAATCCAAAAATTAAATCTATTACTTACTAGAGACACAGTTATGTAATAATCTAAATACATGAATAGAGATTTGTGAAAAACTTATGATCACACTTTTTACTGCTTGAATTGATTCCCGAATAGCGGCTTCATGGCCATGGCCTTATGTGCTTATTTATAAGCTCTAAAATTTTTATGAGATTACATTTTTATTGAATTAAAATTAAAATAATTTTAGAAAATTTAAAAAATATATTTTCAGTTAAAGAATTGTACGACGCATATTCTAATAAAAGATTTTAGATAAAAATATCTCTGAAAATTTTACGCATTGTGTTTAAAGATATTGTCTCAAGTAATAAATATTAAGGGGTCTCAGGATTCTAAAAGCTTCAAAATTTTCGAAATTTCAATTTTTTTAGTTGTTAAACTCCTATATTTTTTGAACATTTTGATATAATTGTTTCCTTGAAATTCCCATTAGAACAGAAATTATGACTTTTAGAATTATACCCGAACAGTAGCTGAAGAGGTGTTTCCAAAGCTTTGAAGTCATTTTTCTCCAAATGACGTTTTTGGACATAACGCGCACAATATCTCAAAACCTTCTGAATATTTTTTCATGAAATTTTCAAAACGTATATTTCATGTTAGTTTGTATAAACTAAGCGTAAAATTAAATTTCACTGTTAAAAAGAACATTTTTAGGTGATTATACTGTTGAAAATTTCTAAATTTTGCATTAGCTAAATACAACTTTGTATTAAAAATATAAAAATGCTTTAACCCTCCGAGCGTCTTGCAAAAGGGTAAAATTGTAATGTTGTTTTCTTTGCATTTTGTTTTAAATGCTAACAAAATATGATTTTTTCAACAATATAGAAAAAAAAAAAAAAAACTCAATTACAAATTATCCTTGAGAGTATTAATCATTCTTCAATGTATTTAAAATTCATTAAATCTATAGAATTATATTATCTTAAATATTGCTTGTATTGCTGTGAAACCTGGAGCTTAGTGAACGGAATATTACACCCCAAACACTTAGAGGGTTAAATACAAATTTATTTAGGTTCAGGGTAATTATTGTAATCTCAAGTATAAGTAGGCACTAAAATTACCATTCTAGTTGCAAAACGTATTGTGTAATCCTGCGTGTAATCTGTTACGCCGATTTTCTGCTCGTGAAATGTCTGACAGTTTGGGGCCCCCTGTAAATCATACTTCTGAAGCTTGCAATTTTTTAAATATTTAAAATGAAAGAACATTCTTTTATCCCAATTAAAATTTTGTCTTAAAATCAAATACATTTTAAGGTATTAAATGTTGAAAATGGTCTTTATTTTATCTTTTTTTTTCCAATTTTATGAGTCCTGAGACCCCTTACGATGCAATACAGAACATATCCCAGTGCGTTGCGTTACATCAATAATGTTGAACTGTGTTGCGATTCCCTTAAAAAATGTCTTGACTATTATCTTTTAGAAAGTGTTCAAAATTAACCAGCTATTCTTGATACAGATGGTACATACAAAATTAAATAGATATTTTTCTTATAAAGTATTCAAAATTATACAGATATTCTTCATACTTTACTCTTATCAATTAATGTAATTATCTTTGATCTTTTTTAATACCGCTATTTTTATTTTTAGAATTATATATTCTGCCATGTGTTCATTAAGTAACTAATTTCTAGTTCCTTTACAGCTAAAACTACGCTTAGAACAACAGAAACGACAAATGTAATGACAGACAACGATCTGTTAAGAACAACAGAAGCCTTCGAAAATATAACATCTGACAATGGGAGTGACATTACTACATTTACTACCGAAACGGAAACGATTACGTCATCAACAACGCCTTTCGAAGAAACAAAATCTGAATCTGGTAATGAATTTTATTTCATTCTCTGTAATGTTTTTCTGATATACTTAACCCTTAACAGGAAACGTACCGTCTGTGAGATGGTTGCGTCTATATATCTACTCTTTACACAAAATTGAACGCTTCACCAATCTTATCACGCAATCTGATCGTTACGCTATAGACCTTCTGCCTCCTCCACCCTTTCGCAACACCTCTGAATTTATAGTTACTGAAAATATATTATTTTATTTTCAACGCAGTCTGTTAGACGGCGTGTTTCCGTTTATGTAATTTTTTGCTCAGTGATATTGAAAAGGTGTTTCAGCAAAGTGGGTACGTTATGATGATAAATACTTTGAAGAAACTGTTTTGCGATGGTTTGATGACGTAGGAAGTGACATAAGCGATGCTGAAAGTATTTCAGATAATGAATATATAAATTCTGATCACGAAAGTGACTCAATATAGTCATAAAATACATAAGAAAAGCAGATATTTAGAACATTCTGCAATATTTACTTTTAAATGTTTTGTTAATTTTACTGATTAATATTTTTTTTTTTTCTAATTCACATTGTACCGAAATATTTAAAATTTCCGCATTTATTTAATTATTATGTTGACAATGTAATATTTTGAACAATTTTGTGTAATTTTAAAATATTTGCTGTCTCCGACATTCAAAACTTATTTTTATGCTGTTATATTAAAAAATTGTTACTGTTAACCCTTTCAGGTGCAAGGTACTTCTGATGTAAAAATTTATAAATGTTTGATTGACACCAGGATTCACCTGAAAAAATATATGAAAATAAGTAAAAGCTTATCTTCACGTACCTGAAATAAAGCCAAATTTAGTTTTAAAATTCTGGTGTCAATATGGGAGTTAGGAATTAAAATTAAGTGGTATATATAATATACAGATGACCTTCAAGGGGTTAATGCATTACTACTAAAGATTAAGTGTTTATAAATATACGATATTACAATTCTGTTAAAATTTTACTTAAAAGGTGCTAAAATACATGAAAAGGTTTCTACAACATAAAAACCGTCAAAGATGTTAAAAATCCCAAGCGCTTTAACCTTTTAAATAAAATTTTATCAGAATTGTAATATGGTACATTTATATGTTAATCAAGGTGAATATGACGTTCAATAATTATAGTTTGAACTATATTTAATAATATTAAATGTTTAAGTCACTATATGGTAAATTATTAAAAGTTTTTATTTTTAAAATTTTATAGCAATTTTTTTAATTTAGCAGTCTCACAGACGGCACGTTTCTGTTTGTGCACGGGGTTTCCACGTTTCCGGTTATGTGTTAAGATAATTTTGGAGCAAACTAAATAGTGCTTTAGAGTAGAATTCAGTGCTACTCTATTTGGATTTTTTATATTTGTTCCCGCCAGCTATTAACACAGCATTAAAATCATTACAATGAGGATTTCTATAACACGGTTTATACATATTAATTCTTTGACTTACCCATTTATTCAACTACTAATGCAAAAGTCCATATGAATAAAATATCGGATGTAGACGAAGATCCAATTGTTCGAACTTTCTTACTTGGAACCAGTTGTTGCTAATTGGACATTAAACGTTTTAAACCACCAGACCGGGGTATACTGTGTCACTAGCTACTGACATTACTTGTTAGTGTAGTTGTTGATTGACGTTAAAATTCTCAGCACCACACATCAAGGACAAATTAAAAATATGAGCTTCGTTTTTTGTTTGTGTCTGTGTGTCCCAGTAGCACGCCAAGGTCCATATAACCCTAAGTTACAATATGGAAATAATAAATGATCTTATATGTATAAAAAGTCCCTTCCTGCTCGGGTACAGGCGCAGGTAGATTTCGAAGTTAAGTACTAATTTCACCAACAAAAACTAAATCATGATTAGAGATAAACCCACTTTAACAATTTTATCTGGCCTCTTTTGGCGAGATTTTAATTTCATTTTTATATAAGAGCTATTTTTATCAGAACTATGTTAAAGCAGTATTCAAAAAAAATTTTCATGCTCTACACCAGTGGTTCCCAACATGGGGCATACGCCCCACCGGGGAGCAATTTGACCTTCTAGGGGGGGGGGGGATTCCAAATTTCTTACTCACTCATTCACTATCAGTTTCTTTTGTCTTTCGGGGGGAAAAGTAGTGTTCTAGGCTAAAAATAAATAGAATGAAAAAATTTTTTAAGAAATCAGTTTTTTATTGAATTTTTTAAATGTTCCCTATCGAAATTTTAAAATAGATTTAATACCAGAATAATTATGCGAATAATCCTTAAAATTATTTTGATATCTTTTTAAAATATTAAAGCTCACGATAATTTTTCCAGTGTTGAATTTAAAAATTTTTCGTAACTCTTTCGATTATTTATCGAATGAGTTTTCTACTTCTATTTGCGAAGAGATTTAATCATATTAGGAAAGGAAAAACTGAGAGAATGTGTTAAGCGGTATAATGGCTACTTAATTTCATAAAGATTAGAATATTGTAATACTTCTTGTGTACTGTGTTATCCATAGAAAAAAAAGTCAGTGTCCAAAGCTTCTCCACATACTCTTAATAAGTTACAAGAATGAATTATAAAGTGTATAAATTTATCAATTTTAACGTCAAATGTAAGTGTCTATTGAAGATATTTTGCGAAAATAAAAATGCAGACCGTATAACATATTTCTTTAACATTGAGATAAGTTGGAAAGGTAGAACAAAACTCATCTTGGCAAAGATGTATTACCTCATTGCATTTATAAAATTATGTTAAAAACACTTTTGTGGTAGAAGATTAACTTCTTTGATAAGTTAAAAAATGTGAAATGTATAGTTATTGTTAAGTCTCTATTACACTTCCACCGTGTCAATAGAGTTCACTTTTTAAATAATGAGACATGATTATAGATTAAGGGGGTGGGGGGACATAGTGACTTTACAGATACTTTGGTGGGGCATGACCAATAAAAGGTTGGGAACCACTGCCCTACACACACACTTCCAGATTCATTTTTAAAAGGAAAAACATGAAATTTGCTGACGTGATTTTTTAAGAGATTTATAAGCGACCTATGCTTTTATTTTCCGTTCAATTAATTAGAACTTGATTTATAAAAACTTATTTTCTGAGTAGGACAATATTTTCAGTTTCCAATCCAATCGCTTCGAGCAATTCGGTTCAAAATGCCCACTTTGATATAATTTTTTGAAATATATTCTGCCTCTGTCAAAAAATCGACCTTTACGGCACATTATATTTTCTGAATAAGAGAACCCACAAACTGGATGCGCTTGAAAGCAAAAAATGAATTTAAAAATGAGTCAGATAATAAAAAGTTTGGGTTTGATTAATACGATATTTTTTTCTTAAACCTCTATGTATTTTTAATTAGTTTTTGCTGTAAGAATTAGTATTATCAAAAACTTGCCAGAATAAAAGTTGTAGATAATATGCAGAAGATGTATAATAAGTTTAAACGGGTTGGATATCTTGTGAATTGACGACGTTATGGATTATTTCTTCTTTAACACCCCTTTTTTGTTTTCGTTTTTATTTATTTTATTTTTTTGCGGTAAGAATTGGTCCTATCAAAAACTTGTCAATATAAAAGTTGTAGATAATATTAAGACAATTTATATTAAATTTAATTTGATTTGATATCTTGATAATCGACGAAGTTATGAATTTTTTTCTCCCCAAAACTCCATTTTTTTCGCCCATGGAGTCCTTTTTAATTTTATCAAATATCTGTAATAAATCATTCTTCGGACCTTTTTTTAGAAGTAATAAGATCTTTAAACTGAGACGATATGTATTATAATTAAGACGTTATGTTAGTTTTTCTTTTTTCACAAAATCCCTCCCCATTTCCACACTTTTGGTCCGATTTTGCCAAATAACGAGCTTGACCGAGATTTAGTGCCCATTGGCTTTATGTATCAGTTTGAAAAAACATTTGTGCAGAATCATGGAAGTTGTCGTGTCCATAAAAGGTGATATAGATAGATAGATAGATAGATAGATAGATAAAAGTTGTTACTCGACAGTGGTTTTGGGCTCTAGGGATCATGATCGGTGTAGATGTGAACATTTTTCCGAAATTCCAACATAGGAGAGAATGTAATAGGTAGTATTTCATACGAAATCTACGTAAAAAGAGATGAACTGTGATTAAAAATTTTCATTATAACTTGAATATTCGAAGTGAACGTTAAATTCCATTAAAATATCAGAAGATGTTGATGAAGAATTAATTAGAGTCCGCCCATAAAATTTTGTAATACATTCTGGTTTAAATCAATATATGCTATATATAAAAAGATTGTAATCGTTCAAAATAAGCATTAGAATTATTTTATTTATTTAATGTATATGGATGCCAGATTCTTTGTTAACTTATTTATACCAGTAAATGTCTCTTGTTTTTTGCTGTGAAAATAGAATAATTTTTTTAAATAATTAGAGTTATGCATCACAGGTGACCATGAGATTTTCTTTTTCTTTTTATTTATTCATTTATTTTTTCTTGGGGGGTGTGGGGGATATGTCATAATCTTAAAAAATTTGTAATCATTAAAATATGCAAATTCAGTATAACAGAGAAAAGGTGGCTTTAAGGACCGACACAATGATCAGAATACATATGAAAATGGGCTGTTGTCAAACAAAATTTCTATGTACAGCTCACGATTTTTTTTTTCAAATAATAAAGTACCAAGTAAAATTTAATATCCTATCTAATGTTAGAAGCTGACTTTACATGTATTAATAAAAAAAATTGCATTCTTTATTATTTTAACCCAATCAAGCTCATTGGTAAAGGTACCATCAAATTTGAAATATTTCCACTTTAGTAAAAATGTCATAAGGTCGAGAATAGAGTCCGGTTCCTTTGGATTAAATTGGTAATGCTCTCCTAAATGAACTAACTGAAACGACAAACCGCCAACAGAATTCCCTCAGTAAAACTTTTGTTAATAACATCTCTGCTAAATATAGAAATATAGAAAACTGAATAAAATAAGCCGCAGGTAAAATAGATTCATTTAAAGATGGAAACTTCATAATGTAGCTAACATTTATGCACGATTAAATCGTTAAATTTAATTCCGATACTTGCGACTTATTCTTTTGAGTTGTCAACTTCTATTGTCAAAAAATTAATTGCGTCCACCAATTTTCCGTTTAGGGTAGCTCTTTTATAGGAGCATTACGATTTAAACCAAAAGATCTTCGAATCTCAACCTGGACACATTTTTCGTCAGAAAATTTTCATCAAGTATGACATTGTATTATGTTATATTTTCAAACAGAGACGTCGAAAGAATATGAATCGTACTGCTGTTGTGATAGCTATATAAAAGTTTGACGTTGCTCGAAACCAAACCTGATAATTATCCTTTTTTGCAGGTCCTAAGGCAGCACATATCACTCTTATAACTATGTCTACAATAGTTGTTCCTACAATTCTTATTTCTGTCTACATGGTTCACAAATACAAAATGTAAGTAGAGTTCTTTATTCATAGTATTTTATTTTTTAATAAAAAAATAATTTCGAAGTCAGTAATAAATGTGATCAGGTTTTAATTATTTAAATTATCATTCTGTTACAATATAATTAACTACAATAGGTTCTCAGTGTATATAAACATATCTATACAAGGTTTCCTATAATGGCGTACTTTTTAAATGTTCAATAAGACGTACAGCTTTACTTTCAGGAGAGCAATGCGTGAAATCAAGATTTCTTTGTACTACTCTTCATTATTTTAGTTTAAAATATCATCGATTTATGGCACCAGACTGTCTCAAAATGTAATGCAGCTCAAAAGAACCTTAGAATTTCTAAAAGGAAAATCATGTTATTAGTATTTCAGTAGCCCAACAGAATAGAGATTGAAAGCTTAGTAAATTGCCACCACTCTTATACGTTAGTCTCAGCTTTCTGACAGTTTAGGGCAATAGATGAGACGTTTTGTTTTTATAGAATTAAAATTGTCTGTCTTAATATCACTCAATATATATATATATGCGCCTGTGTGTGTATGCTTATTTTGGGTTTATAGCGTCTCCCACAATTATGATTATGCTAATTGATTATTGCAATTACGATTGCGCCAAGATCATCGGAAAGCATAAAGTGATAGCAAAAAAAAATCATGACAGTAATTGATAAAAAAATTTAAAAAAGGCCTCATTTCAAACCACTACCAGAACTAAAAAAAAAAAATAAATAAAAAATAAATAAATAATAAAAAACTGAGATTGCTGAGCCATGTCAAGCTGCAAGGTCCACAACCCGACGTGACCAATGCGTGATAAAAGCTCTCGCACGCCTCTTTTATTTAAAGAAGGAAAAAGTAAAATAAAACATGTGAACATAAAGATTGTGGCTTGAGTGTCAAGTTTTTTTTGTTGTTGCTTGCACTGTACATATACATTGTACATGCACCGGGTGTCCTAAAAAGGAATGACTGATTTTAAAATTCAATAACTTGCAAACGAAGACAGATATTTAAAAAATTCTTGCAGGAGTGTTATGTATGATATCAGGAGTTTTTTTTACTATTATTCTCGAATTTAGTTCGAATTACAAACAATAGATGGCGCTGCAAGCGATATGTACTAAATCCAGGTGCGCTTTTGGTACTTCAGGACCCACTCAATACATTTTAATCCGCTTTTTTTGGCATGGAAGAAGACAAAGGTAAAAAAAAAAAGCTTGAATTAAGCGCATATTGCTTACAGCGCCATCTATTGTTTGTAATTTGAACTAAATTCGAAAATCACGATAAAAAAACTCATGATATCATATATAACCCTCCTAAAAGAATTTTTTTAATATCTGTCACCGTTTGCGAGTTATTGAATTTTAAAATCAGTCAATCCTTTTTAGGACATTCGGTATATACTCCAAATAATCATATACGCCCCATATACGTTTTTACATATAAATGACTTACGTCTTATATGCCATATATGCATCATATGCGTGATATATACAAGTCATACAGATACGTCTTATATGACGATAACTGGACCCTATGCATCACGAAATGTTATGTACACTGTACATTTTTATAATATCATACATGCTTTGTAATTTGGTGATAAATCTGGGTAGCTTGACATTTAATTCTGGTGGGGGAATAGATGTCATAAATTCCCGGTGCCGCCATCTTGGAATTTTTCTTGGCATGAAAATCCCTTTTCCGCCAAGTAGTAAATGTCGCTAAGCACCAGTTTATACGCATGTTAAGCTTAAGAAAAATATAATGTAAATAATAAACAAAACTCATTAAAGTGGTAATCACTAAACATTGTATGAGCGCTACGAGCTCATTAACCGAAAAAAAAAACATCACTGGATTCAGCAAACTCCTTCTGCAGCGATTATTAAAATGCACGAAACTCCTTAAAGTGGCAATTAGTAATCGTTGTATGAGCGCTAAGCGCTCATTAACCGAAAAAAGACTGGATTCAGCAGTTTTCGCTGTGCAGCACTCTCAAAATGTACATAACTCGTAAGGCAACAAAATATATACTAAAATTATCAACATACCTTAACAGACATCTGCTTTCTTGAAAGCTCGAGCACGAAATAAATCCGAGCATCACCGTCATTTTCCAAAATAGGCTTATGTATGCGCACTGTAAACAAACCTCCTTTATTCGTCAAATTTTTCTCATATTTCTTAATTACTTCTGCAAGAGCGTTTAAACGGACTACAAAACCCATATTCAATCAAATGTATCCAATAAATTTAACATGAAAATAATTGTCAGAAACATACAACACGATGTGTCAGCAAAAACGGCCTTCTCGCGTACACTCACAATACAATCTCGGTGAAAAACGGGATGGTCAGAACACGTCATGCCAGGACGCACACGTCACACGGATTCCATATTGATAAAGATCGCCAACATAAAATCGCCAAGAAATTTCAAAACATCCAAGATGGCAGCCTAGGGGATATACGGTATCTAAGCCCTGGTGGGTCGCTATAACTCAAAAGTACCTGTTTGTGTGCATGTGTGTGCATTTTTTCCAATTTTGTTTCTTACTTATTTATTTATATAAACTGGAAAAGTTTAAGTTATTAAATCTGGTTCCCTATTACCGTCAAAATAAAATGGGCTATGTTGATCTAAAATAAATTTTCTGAGAAAAATTGTAACTACACATTCAATTACTCATGTTATTTACCGTTAAAAATTCCGATACGCCCTCTGTTATTTGCAGAATTTTTACAAATAAAGTTTTTTGTAGTCTAGAAATAATCTCTTCATTCAGAATATGAATACAGCTTTTGAAATATATATGGTTTACACATTAAAAAATGTACCAACCTTTTTTTTTTTTCATTTTGTAAAACATACTTTTTATTTGAATTCCTAGCATCAAAGTATGATAAAATGAAATAGTTTTGCGGCCATATGCGTCAATAAATGTTATATACACTATATATTATTATAATGTTACATAAATGCTTTGTAATTTGGTGATAAATATTGATAGTTGGACATTTCATCTTGGTGGGTTGCTATAACCCAAAAGTACTTGTTTGTGTGCATGTATGTGCAATTTTTTTCCATTTTTTTACTTATTTATTTATACATAATGGAAATTTTTAAAACATAATGTTACCTATTACACGCGTCAAAATTAAATGGGCTATGTTGAACTAAGGAGAATTTTCTGAGAAAGATTTAACTTTCACATTCAATCACTAATGTTATTTATCGTTAAAAACTCCGATACGCTCTCTGTTATTTGCAGAATTTTGAGAAATAAAGTTTTTTGTAGCCTAGAAATAATCTCTTCATTCAGAATATGAATACAGCTTTTGAAATATATATGGTTTACACATTAACAAATGTACCAACCTTTTTTTTTTCATTTTGTAAAACACACTTTTTATTTGAATTCCTGGCAACATAGTACGATAAAATGAAATAGTTTATGGGCCATATGCGTCAATAAATGTTATATACACTATATATTATTATAATGTTACATAAATGCTTTGTAATTTGGTGATAAATATTGATAGTTGGACATTTCATTTTGGTGGGTTGCTATAACCCAAAAGTACCTGTTTGTGTGCATGTATGTGCATTTTTTTTCCATTTTTTTTACTTATTTATTTATACATAATGGAAATTTTTAAAACATAATGTTACCTATTACACGCGTCAAAATTAAATGGGCTATGTTGAACTAAGGAGAATTTTCTGAGAAAGATTTAACTTTCACATTCAATCACTAATGTTATTTATCGTTAAAAACTCAGATACGCTCTCTGTTATTTGCAGAATTTTGAGAAATAAAGTTTTTTGTAGCCTAGAAATAATCTCTTAATTCAGAATATGAATACAATTTTTTAAATATATATTGTCTACACATAAAAAAAGTACCAACTTTTTTTTTTCTTTTTTCAAATTGTAAAACACACTTTTTATTTGAGTTTCTGGCATCAAAATACGATGAAAATGATATAGTTTATAAACATTTTCTACAACATTAATTATTTTTTAATGCATGTGTTGGGGGATTATCCATGAATTTAGAAAAGTGAAATTAAAATATCGGATTGGGAAGATCCAGTGTCATTCAAGTTTATTTGTAAACAAACAAAAAAAAAAGAGACAAGAATTTAAGTATCAAATAAGCATTTAGGAATTAAAATATTCTCTTATAAATAAAGCTATTATTTAAAATAACGTTTCCAAAAAAAAAAAAAATCTCGTTGCCTTTAAATACTTTTTTTATAATTGGTTAAATGACATCAAAAGACGGTTCTTTTAGACTATCTAAAAGAAAAATATCACTATATCTTGAAAAATAATTATTCCTATGATCTGTAAACCTGCATACTCTTGTCTTTAACTACTGTTGTACTTGTTATGTGAATATCGTTGAAGGTTATAATTCACAAAATTAATTATCAACAATACATTAATATTTTTTTCAATTTAAAATACAGTGTGTCCCAAAAATTCTTGACATATTTTAAAATCCAATATAAAATCACGTAATTGTCGTACAGGAGTGAGGTTTGGAATAAAATGTTTCCCATGATGAAAAGTTTTCTTCAGGTGAATAAAAAAAATTAGTCCCGAACTTCCCACATAGATGGCGCTGTACCTTACATTGCCAGAAAGAAGCATTAAAATCTCAAAACAATCAGTTACAGATCATTTTATTTTGTCAAAAGCTTTTACAGAGTAATAATTTGTGCAATCCATTAGCATACTTCAATGTGTACACCCTTTGTAGCTCGAGTTGTCTAAAAATTATTATGCTAATTGAAAATGCTGTTTTGAGATGAAGAGGATTTTTTTTTGTACTTGGCATGAAATTTCCTTTGAACAGTAATGATGTATTTGGTTTCGGAATACCAATCTACGCAATTAGCTTTTGCACTGGGAGTCGTCATTTCTGTATCGCAGAGCGAAAACTAATCTGGAAATCAGAAAAAAACGCATGTTTCAAACCAAGCATATGCGCAATGAGCGCCATCTGTGATCGAATTTTGGGACTAATTATTTTCATTCACATGATAAAAAACTTTGCTTCGTGAGGAGCATTTTAGCCTAAACCGCAATCAGTTGATTTTATATTGAATTTTAAAATGTGTCAGAGATTTTTGGGACACCCTATATTTCGATTTTTTGAAAAAATACTTATATCATATTCAGATCTTTTTTTTCATTCCATTATAAAGGAAACAAATAACAGTATGATTTTTGTGAAGATATAAATTAAAGTCCGTCATATGCCTTTAACACTAGCATTCTCAAGTTTTGTTTATTTTTAACTCTATGAACATTTTTTTTTTTTTAGAAATCATAAATTATATATTTTGTCTGGTTTGGTCTTATTTATGTCTGAGTCAATATAATCCAAGAAACTGAAATATGATCTTAAAACTGAACTAGTCTGAATGCTGAAAAATTGAGGTTGGTACAATTTTTAGTATGTAAACCACCTCTAGTTTACATTTTCATATTTTGAGGTCTATGATCCCTTTGTGACTTTGTGTAAAATATCTGAAAATAAGAGGGTGTAACATTTTCCATTATACTTTCTTATTTTTATTTTTTGGCATGGTCTGTATAGTATTTCATATTTATTGTCCTTTATGAATGTACAGGATGTCCATATTTAAACGACCATACTTTAAAGTTGTCTACATACAAAACTATTGTTTATAAATCTGTGAAATTTGGTGAAAGATATATTAAAGGGATGGGAAGTTCTTTAAGCAAGAAAAAAAAAAAAAAGCTCAAAATTTCCCGACCAGAAAGCGATTTTTATTAAATTACGCTTTTAGCATTACGATAGTTTAGGAAATTTATTTATTAACTTAACCTGATTCTAAAGTCAGCATTTCACGACATGTTCCTCGTATTTCCCAGAACACACTGCGGTCAACTGTGGAACATGCTATCATGATTCCACACTGTAAAAAAAAAATCTGTAGTTCTACACATGTAAAGTTACATGCTTACTAAACTTTCACCTGTAACTGTACGAAAAAAGCTGCAAATCTACAAAACTAATTTTTGCAAAGATACAAAAATCTGTAACTTTACAAATGAATCTGCTAAAATTTCAGTAATCTTACTAAACTTTTATTTGTAAACCTGGCTGCAGTTACATGAAACGTTCTCGGAATCCCAGTTTCCAAAAGAATTCTTAGTAACCTTACAGATTTTTTGATTTTCGGCACAAAAGTGTGTCTGTTACATGAAATTTTGTTGTTGCCGTTACATGAAAAGTTCTAGGAATCCCAGTTTCCTAGAAAAACTTTAGTAACTTCACAGATTTTTTTTTAGAGTGCAGAAGATATCTGAAAATGATGACCATCATACGGAACATGTTTGGTTATAACAAAATTTTTTAAACTATCGTAAATGTATGCTAAATGAGTAATTCGTTAAAAAAGGGCCTCCTATATATATATATATATATATATATATATTTGCTCCAAAGGATTTCCATACCTTTATTATGGCCTCCACAATATTTCGCAACTTTCTGAACAATAGTTTCGTCTGTAGACAACTTAAAAATAGGATCGTTTAATTATGGACACACTGTAAATAAAATCAACTGTGGAACATGCTATCATGATTCCAGAAGATATCTGAAAATGATGACCATCATACAGAACATGTTTGGTTATAACAAAATTTTTTAAACTATCGTAAATGTATGCTAAATGAGTAAT